>QLOU01003233.1:0-10972 GCA_003313715.1 Russula abietina | reverse complement strand
GATCCACGAGTACGAAGTTGGAAAAGAGTAAGGAATGATAAACGCTTACGAATATGCCGATAGCATGTCGATGTACTCCTTCCCTTCCGGGTCCCATACCCTTCGATATCATTAGTTATGCTGAGGTCATCGTCTAGCTTGACGGAGGTACTCACTTAGCACCGAGTGCCCGATCAAAGACGACCGGAAGAGGGTGATAGCTAAAAGGCGCGCGTTAATTGCCCATGAAGCATTATAGCCGACAGGAGAGACACATTACTTGTGAGCTCCAAATTCATGCTCGAGCCGGATCACGTCTGCGGAGGACAGATCCACGGGTGTGCCGTCGTCTCCTGAGTGGGCTCGTGCTTCGGCTTCTGCAGGTGTGGTGGCAGTAGAGGGGTTTTTGCTGTTGGCATGTCTGGACGAGCCATTGTCCGGATGGAGTGCTACGGGTGCCATGTTAAGGACCAAGGATACTTTGTATCTGGTTTTCTCAACGTGCAAAGTGAGACGACGGAGTGGGCTTTATATGGCCAATGCAAATCTCACAGGCCGGGCGGACCATCACTAGCATCACTCCTTCGACGACCACCTGCCCCACCTCGTGCTTTCTGCTCGTTATTCTCTCTTACTATGATAGGAGTCTTCAACCGATCGATTGGCATCGTCCTGTACTTTATATTGCTGGTCCGAGTCGGCGAATATGTCATCCCTTTTCAGTTAACTTAGCCTCGGTGAGAGCGCCCTGGGTTCCTGTCCTGAAAGGTCTCCTCACGCTCAGAAAACGACCTCAAGCCAAATCCACGTCAGGCCTTATACATAATCTCCATTCATTGGCCACGCAGACCAGGTAGGCTACTGCTTCGTTCGTCGCCGTATGAGGCTCATGAAGATGTCACGCTTCTCCTTATCACAGTTTCAGTTGTCTCCGCAAGAGTTCTGGACTTGCAGGCGCCTCTCAGTTATATTCAAGTGAATTCACTTGCACCAGGGTAACTTAGCTCGTGGTGTGCTTGTCAGGCGTTGCGGAAAATTGCTCGTCAGCATGATCACTCGATTTTCTCACGCTGGACAAAAAAGGTTGGGCACTAACGCTGTCGCCGTAGCATGTGCAGATTCCGTAAGAAGATTCAGTCCTGTACTACAGTATCCCAAAGGTGGTTGCGAGATTCCCTGAATTTCATCTTATACCTTTGTCAATGAAATTCCCAGCGGGGCTCCTGAACTGAGTCCCCCCCGCAAGGTACCCCGTGGAACACCAAGAGTATTTTCTAGAATGTAGACGTTTCGCTTGACTCACTGGCAGTTACCTTCCTCGTAAATGTGTAGGAGCGATTTATAATCGATAACAAAAGGTGACGCCGACGCGTTAGTTTTGTTTAAAGCTGGCCCACAAATACTTGTGACTTTTTCTCTATCCCACTCAATAATACATCGGTCGGTGTCCATCTTACATCAAGGTCACGTCATCTGACTTTTGATTAGATTACTGGGGGCGGAAAGGAAACTTGGCCGTGTGCCATCGTCACAAAAGATGACATGCACGCTATTTATTGTAGTCATGAAATTATCATGTCTCTGCCGACTTGGCCGACTCGGCAGCTCTTCAAATCGACATGCAGTGCCGGGAAATCTAGGAAGTGATCGTTCCGCTATGGGAGATCGATATAGCATGAGGCTATATAGTTCCTTTGATACTTTTAATGTGAGGTGAGATATCACGTAGTTGGATATGCCTATCAGAGCATGACCTCATCGAAACCTCCACGCTCCTTCACAGCCACGGCTTATAGTATCCCCATCACCAAGCGGTGACCGCCTGAAGAATTATATAGAATTCGGAATTGAACTAGATCTCCGAGTCGGGCAACTTCGGATGGAAGAAATAGCCGGTCTCGGTCCTTGACGCGAGTAGGACTGAGGTGGGTAGACTTCGCCGATTGCCTGTAACATAAATGTGAGTGCTAACAAATTAAATTGGCGCGACGCAATCTCGTTAAAAGAACTACTGTATTTCGTTAAAGACCTGCCGCTGTGTTCCGTCTTGTGAAGTTCGGTCAGTTGTCGCCGCCTTGCGGTATTTCCTGATTGGAGCTCCTTACCCCTAGTGAGTCGATCTACATCTCGACATGGAGATCGACGTGCCTACGGCAAGGCTTATCAAGTCCGATTCTCATCGCGTCATGATGGCGTTATTCGGTACGTGACACGTACTATTTTTATAACTTGAGGAAGGGTTGCTTCGGCTTGTGGCTCCTGTTATCACCCGATGGAAGAGAAAAAGCTCTTCGGTCTCCAGCCTATTCGGGACCAATGTTTCACAGTGTTGGCCTTTCCAGGTTAAACTTTTCCAAGTTACCAACCCGGACAGGCAGAAAAAAGTTGAAATAGTAAATAGACCCCCCACTGGCGGGTTTCTTCCATTGATCGGGACATCTTCCCTCTGCTCACCCGGTTGGGGGTGCAAAACGATGGTCCTTATCTCCCCTGCTCGTCCTGCTTTCTTCGACAAAGGCTAAGCTAGACTAGTATGACAGGCTCGCTTGAGAGTGGATGACATCCACCGTCTGAGTTAGATCCGTTCAGCAAATTGTGCGAAAATTTGCATTTCGCGCACCATGTGTCACTAATGCCAATCCTTCTCTCTTGGTGCGTGGTAGCCAACTTCTCCTGATATAGTCAATATCGTCTATCGTCAAGAAAATGCGGTTCGCACGAAAGTTCCATAATAATCTATGACAACAAGGCACGCTTATTTCCTACTGCAAAAAAATGGATCAAATATAAGCCACCGCGCGGTGCGGGTAATGTGATAACGATGGCCACATATTTGATGCTTGCAGATCGCTAAGGACATATGTGCCTGACCGGCTTGAAGAGGGGATGAGTTTCACCACTACTTGTGAGCCGATCTCAGTACTCCAGGCACGACTAAACTAGCCGAAGCTGGCCAACGAGGGGTCTGGATTGCAAGCGACAAGTGGCGTATGGTAGTCGATATATCGATCACGCACCCTCGGGCACTGGCTCGGGCACTGGAATTTGTTACTCTCCGACAAATACAATCACGTGAGTTGTGGTGAGTGTGTTCGAGCATGATCCTAGTTGCCTGACTTGCCTCGGAAGACCCTGAATATAAGTTTCCTGAACCCTATCTGACCGTCCCGGCTCGAAGTCCACTCGCGTAGGCGTATATTGTATCGTATCGAGGGAGGCTCCAGAATCATTTCGTGCGTTGCAATAGAGACCGTGACAGTAGGTTGTGTTTCTCGCTCTTTCCTTTTGTGGAAGAGCCTGAGGGACATTTACAGCGGGCAACTTGAATCAGAATCAAGGAGAAATGACGCGAGCGAGCAAAAATGTGATAAGTATAAAACAATAACGAGTGTTCGGCCTACGGCCTCTGCATAAGGCCGTGAAATATATTAGCAGGAGATTTCACCGTAGAATGCCGGGCACTAACTGAAAGCCCTGACGGGACTGATGGCCGATAACCATCTACTAGACCTCGGTCCAAAACGTATCTCATCCAACACCTGGGCATACCGCGTCGTCTACGCAAGTCTCTGAAAGTTGTTACTTACTGATTAACAACAAAAGCTCACGAATATGGCCAAAATGGTGTGAATCGCCGGGATAAATATCACCGGCGCTGGGCATTTTTCAGTGGGTTGTAGTGCTGGAAGGCGTGTTGGAACTCTGCGTGCCTACCGCTAGACGTGAGTACGATTCAGAAATAAAATCATGTGAATGAACAGATTTTTTGGGAGACCCTCGAGCAGGGAAGGTTGTTCGAGTAGATACACCATTAGGTCAACGGAGCTGACCTTCAAGTCTTGTAACAATCAAGATGCGAAACCCAGCCCCGCAACTAATGATTGGCAGAAAGTGTCGCTGTCAATTACGACGAGGTGAGAGCGGCGGAAATAAAACAGTGCATTGGCATAAACGTGTCCACCATAAGCGTAGACGAAAGATGGCAGGAATAGGGAGACATTATTCATGTCATCTTCGAACGTCCGGATCATGGGGTCAGAACTACAGTCGCGAGAGGCAGGGCAGACAGCTGGCTTATGGATTCCAATGAGATCTTAAATTTTTTTGCATCAGTACCTGTCCTAGTAATGGCACCGCTTCCCTCGCTTCCTATTTATTGAAGAGTGGGTATTAATATGAAAGTTGTGGTCGTAGAAGTACAGGGTTAGAAAGCGATGATGAGTGGGAAGAGCTTACCACGCTGTGGGAATGTGGGCGAACTCTGCTTCATTTGGAAAAGATCATTTGAACAACATTTTCAAGTCAAACAGTACGTTGAAGAGGTCTTCCGCATCTTCCTTGAGGTTGTGGTATCATTTTCTCGTATCAGGCCTGCCGCTCCTTCACCACTGAGGAGGCCATTGCACGATGTCCGCACCTACGAAACATTCATGCTTCCCAAGTCTTCAATTTACTTGATGCGAGTAGTTTCTCGGCCTCGTTACGGCAGTATTGACACGGCCGCAACTAGCATCAACGAAAGAACCAGAAGTATGGAGCCATCGACTCGGTGTGGGTTGCTTCGCAATACTGTCCGTGTCCGCGGACCACTGGAAAGAGAGCAACCGCAGTCTTGATTCATTCGATATCAACTCGAATATCAGCTCTGATCGGCGGAGATGACATAGGGAGTTAGAACGGTTCTGAAGAAAAGTAGCTGGAGAGCGAATTGTATCCGAAGGGCATGATGTCCAGCGGTTCCAGCCACACACTGAGTGATGGTAACTGGAATACAGTTGTCGGAGATATAAATGTTGGGAACAAGTTTTTAGGTAAAAAGAACCAGTGAAGAGTAGCCCCGAAGTGTTGATAAGTATTTGGGCTTGTGATACTCCTCAAAGTCGTTTCTGCGCGGGCAAGATTTACTGGAACTTCGGTTTCAAGGGTCGACTACTAGAAAAACGTGAGAAATTTTCGACACTGGACAAAATGAGAGCGTACGAGATAGGTCCACTTTTCGCAGCTCGCGCGGCAGAAAACCACTGATAACGCCACGTTCGCTATAGCCTGATTAACATCCTCTGTAATATAGAGAATATATGAGGCTCATGACGAAGGAGAGAGGCTGAAGAAAATGTCAATGGGTGCGGCACCATCGTCATGTGCCAAAATAATAACCCTTATCTCTTGCCTTATTTATTGCCTTATCTGCTAAATGGAACCAAGTGTATCTCCCCGAATACTTTATGTATGAATCCATCTGGCATTGAATAGACCGGATGAGTTAGTAGAACAATATTATCATGGACCCAGGAGAAGAAATAGGAAGTCAAAAAGTCGGTTTTGGGCAATTTGTACTGGGTAACGTTTGACAAATTATTGTTTATTTTATTATTCTTCGACTTCGTTTATTACCTACGTCAATAAAACGAACTCTTTCCTCAGCCGTCGCCAGCTCTCGTACCCATAGGGACTTTTTCGATGCTCCAAAAGCCTTATTATCAGAAACAATGCCAATGGAACTTGCAATGGAACCGGAGATCGCAAGCTTGATGCAAATTGGCTGGTGGCATAGCTTTGCGAGTAACCAAGTCTCGTTCGGGTCTACAACCCCGGCTTTCTGAGCCTTTCTCCACTTGCAGTTCGTACTGTATGTTCCTGTACATATTCAGGGTCATGGTGACAACTCCACTGCCAAAACATCACTAGACCACTCCACTGGAAAGCTCGTTCACTACCTTCACTGTATGTGATCCATGAACCCTTGGCCTCTACTCTAAAAGATCAGATGCTCGGGACCTTCCGTTCTTCTGATGGTAGTTCAGCGCTCAGCCACGACCCACGGATCAGAACAGCTAGCCATCTTGGCCCGTCACTGTCACACTTCGTTTGCGCGCAACGATCAATCAAGATTCGAGGCAGGAGCCAAAGACTCGTGACAGCTTACCTGGGTTGGGATATTCGTGTTCTAAGTCTGCGTTGAGTAGATTCATGCGTATTTTCGTAAACGGGTCAACTCATCACCCGTGTGCTCACGTCCTACCTTAAATGAGAACAGACCCTTATCTCGGTTCTTTTAGATTGTACCATTTGTACCTCCCCAGTCCTTTTGTATCTCACTAGATAATGTCCGCCCCTCTCGTCCCCTCAGACGTCGTCGACATGTACGTGCTCTTGTATCTGCCGGTACCTTACTATCACGTAGAAGTCCAGCTGACTTTTCTCTTCAGCGCCGCTCCTCTTGTATGTGCCATGGTGGACCCATGCTCATCTGCTAATTTACTCCGTCCTCTATGCCTAGCTCTTTGGAGTCCTGTGGAACTGGACCTTGTATGGGGTTTTAGTAGTCCAAATCTGTAAGCCCGGTTTCATTCTCCCGCTGTCATAAAATTCCGTCCGCTAACCATTCGACAAAGGTGTGTATAGCTACAACTTTCCGGATGACCGGAAACTGCTCAAACTACTAGGCAGGTAAAATTCGTCCAGACTACTGGGATCTTTTCAACGACTCCTTTATAGTCTATTCCATATTTTTGTTCGAAACACTACAAACGGCACTCAGTGGCGGGGACCTGTACTACTGGTTTGTCTCCGGATTCGGAGAAGTGGATCACCTTCAAGATCCTTACGCATCTGCTTTCGATAATCCGATTATGGGATCCATTGTCACGGGGACCGTCCAATTCTTTTTCGCTTATCGTATCTGGGTTCTTAGTGACAGGAGGGCTTGGTGGTATTGCATGATCATTGTTGTGGTCAGTCAATTATCCATTTCTACTAGTAACACTAGTCAGAGTTGATATGTTGGTAGTGCTCTGCTATCAACACTGTATCAGCTTTTGCTGGAGGGATATATGTAAGTCAATACGGCTCACATCGTTATCTCGACTCACAATCGTAGTCACACATAACCAGGAGGTTTATTAATGCCCACAGGTTGCGGATCATCGCGTTGGTGGGGCTTCCTGTCCCCATTTATCCATCTCTATAGCTAATGCGACATTATCAGGCCTGTGCCACCGGAAACACCGTGACCGATTTTTTGATTGTTGCGGCGATGTTTTTCTATGTATGATCCGGCAGTTCATCGCCCAAAGAGAGAGGCTAATCGCTACTCTTCGGGACGCCCACAGCTAGCAAGGCGACGGAATGCTGAGACGGGGCCCTTCTGTAACCACGCACTAGTCAAGATTGTCAGATTAACAGTCGAAACAAATATCTTGACTGGTATGTCTGCTCATTCTGCTCACTCCGACCATTTGACGAGCTTTGAACTTTCAGCCACCTGTGGGATCGTATCGGTGCTGATGGTCATCATATTCCCTGTGCGTAACATGTATGCATTATGAATTTCATTCTGCTGCTGACTTGGATGATACGGCCCGAAAAAAAAAACAGGACAAGATCTATTACACCTGCCCGTAAGTCTCAATCATCCACCACTGTCTTCATCTTTGCAGATCTAATTATTGACACGTAGTACTGCTATCTTGGGGAAACTGTAAGAGTATTATACTTTGTCCATGGGAATCATGACTCCTGATCGCTGGTAAATGTCGACACAGATACTCCAATACGCTCCTTGTCTCCCTCAATAATCGTATCTCCATCCGCGAGGTGGTGTCCAGTAGAGGGACGTTACGCGCTCCTGCCACGTCCCCTACTTCCAATAAACTTCCTCCAAGTACTGTGCATGTAGAAATCGAAAACATATCACACCTATCCGAAGGGAGGCAAGGCGGAAAATGGTAACTTATGAGTATCATGATGCCTAATTTATATAGCTTTATTGAATAATTGTAGCCGGTCAAGTGTGGAGCAGACCTGTGGATTGAATATTATTGTCTTAGGGCTCTCACATTTCGCCATGTGCTTCCATATTACATGCGTTCAACAATTGGACGGTGTGCAAGGACTCGGATCAGCTGAGCTAAGACCCTTCATTACCTTTGCAATGGTCCTAGAATGTGGGAGGAGATTCTGTACCGTGACCGAATAGGGTATGTACACCCCGACCCTGACAAGATGAATTATACGTTTCTCGTCTGTTGCTGTAAGCACCACTGTTGCGGTGGTCGCTGCCGCCGCCTACAACTTCGAGTTAGTCGTCTTCGAGATCCGCAATGCTGACTTTGATTTGGCGGCCTGGGCCTTCGATCTCGCTGGCGACGTGGTGGGATAAGAAGACAGCGTGGCCTCCGAGGCGGTGGCTGCGCTGGATTCCGCTTCAGCGTTATCATACGCTTGGCGTGTTGGCCTGCTGTGAAAACCGAGTGCGGATTATATGACTAGAGAAGTTGAGCCACCTGATGAGGACTCGGGTGCGAGCTGGAACTGACGTTATAAGCAGATGGGAAATGCAGAGAGAACAGTTAGAGTCGGGGACGGCTTACCTCAGGGGGATATATGCATATTAGGTTCTTCTCGGATGAGCTGGAAACTGCAACGGAAGACAGCTCGGAGATTCTGGCACCGGGCTCTTCGGTACCCCGCTCAGGGTCGATAATACGGTTCTTCTCCTTAACCAAGGAAAGTCCGATATCCGACTACGTTCTCATCGCCTAGGGCAGGAGGAATACGTAGCAACTCCGACGAATTGACAGCAGCAGCGCCTCGCTCTACTTGTTTCATCGATATAGATTCAGCCGAGGATGTCACCACTATCTTCGGCCCGGGCAGTGCCTGGCCCAGTTCGACCACGAGTTTCTCAAGCTCTTCAGAATCGGGCAGCCTAGCCACAGGAACGCGCAGACTCCTGCGCCGTCCACCCGCATCACAAATTTCCTACACGAAGATGATATCTTCAGATGCGCGCTCGGGTAGAAAAGAGAATCGGTGCGGTGCGGTGTATGCTCTACGTTGGGGTGAATGGGTACGATTGACGCTCGGCGAAGAAGGTAAAAGAGCGTGCTTGCAGCTGTCATCATGAACTTCCCTCTTGGTGGGAGACGCAGAAAGGATGCGGTCAAAGTGGAAAGATCCTTGTCGTCACCATAGTGACGAGGCCAGACGACCCAGTTTGCCAGTGCGCGATCTCTCGTTCGTCAAAGAGGTGGGATTACTTCCGCTAGACCCGTATTGTTCAGAATTGGACGACGAATGCAACTCCGACGGTCTCCTGGACAGTAATGTGTAAGAATGAAAAGTCCGATGTGGGTAAAAAGTCTAAGTGAGTGACACCAACTTTTCATCCTGAAACATCGGACTGCGTCGTACGGCGGCTGACAACAACGGACTGATCTTTTCTGCGCTTTTATTCTGGCATGCTGCTGTGAGCTGAGAAGTAAGAAATTTGGAGAATCAAGAGGCTTTACGGGAGCGATGAGAAAAAGAGGTTTCTGCACGTGGCGGGCGTTGACCTGGAACTGCGAGTCGAGCGTTAACGTTGCGGATTTTGAATGGTTGGTATGCGGGGATATGAAGGTGGGGCATTCCGAGTAGGATATGCGTCACGTATCAGACGGGGAAGTTTCTGCGTCTTTCCTGCCTGGAAAAGGGCGAGATTAAGTTGAAAGACCTTTCCGTAACTCGATAAGTGTGGCCATGCGTGGGATAGATGATAGAGTGATGCTGAACTAAAACCACAGCGAGCAGTGAAGCGGGTGGTCATCAGACCGGGTGAAAGAGATGAAACAGAAATGACAACGAACGCGTCCGTTCCCACACTTCACAGAAATCGCAATTTGGAGGGCGTGCCCTGTCGATCTCATACCACACAACAACTTGAAACAATGAGATGGCAATCAGGAAGGAGGTGGTAATGGTACTCACCAGAATCACCTCTGGTCAGTTAATTGGCCTTGGTCCTTCCCGCCACATATCACAAGTTAGTGTTTCCACTTGATTCCAACTCACGACCCCTCAGTCCGTCTCTTCACGAAATATGTGCCATTGGTGGACACGTACTTCGTCTCTGGTTTCTTCTGAGGAATGAGGGCGAGACTGACTTACAGAGAAACACGGCCACGTGATTTGTAGTCTGATCGCCGACTCACACACGCCCATGCGCTCATGTACAGTATGAGCAAAAAACAACCCTTCCTCCATAATTAATTACAAGAATATACAGTACATTTTACAGGAGCACTCTGTAGTACAACCTTGCACGAAATAAGGAATACTACCCCATGCAAGGTACACGTAACAGTGACCAATAGTGGTCCATACGTGCTGTAACATGAGTAAAAAACGACTATTTCCTCTATGTAATCCACCGAAAAATCCGACGAAAGAGAAGACCAGCCTCGTCTGAACCGAATAGAATCGTGACCTAACTGAGGATTTCATGATATCAATCATATCATCCATAAGTTAATGACTCGCCGTACCCTTGTGGTCGAACCCTCTCATACCGTCCCGCTAAGCCTAAGCGGAACTTTATCCGCCACTCGAGACTGCTCATTCTCCACGCATGTCATATCCGTACTAGTATCCGTGCTAACATTGACGGCGATGGCTATGGCCTGACTTCGATTTGGTACTTGGGCCGCCGCTTGGGCGCTCACCGCATTCCGGACCAAAATGCGGTTGTTGAGGGAAACAAGGAGCGTGTTTGAGTATCTGCCGAGGTGATCGGTAAACTTGAACAGACGTGAAAAAAAGAGGAGGAAATCTCACAGTTTTCCTAGAATCGCCGTTCTTCAGTGTCGAAAACCAGACCCAGATAGTAAGTTAAGTGAAACCTGGCAAGGAGCTGGGAAGAAAATGGGTCTTACGGGCATGTGTACCAGTTCTCGTGCTATATTCATATTATATCAACTATGAGCTGATCGTAAATACGTGAGTCACTCACGGGAAATATGACGATCAGCAGGAGTGAGACAATTCCTACGGAAGCTAAAACGCCATGCCATTAAAATCGTTCCCTCAGGCTCGTAAAATCTAGGGACTGAACTTACTCGTCAAGATATTGGTCTCGATCGTCAATCTAATTACTTTTACCAAAGTATTGTTGTGGGTAAAGCCATCCATCTCCTTCCGTCTTTTGGTCAACTACAGTTTTTCGGTCCGAAAT
>QLOU01003231.1:0-22672 GCA_003313715.1 Russula abietina | reverse complement strand
CAACTCAGGTTACCAAAATACTTGGAAATATTATTAACTAACCCTTTCTTACTGTACAGTTTGTCTTGACCTGAAAAAACTAGTGTACGGTCTGTAATGAAGATTAAATGCCCTCTATTCTAAATTAGTGTTGTTATAAACTTGATTTAAAGTCTTATATCTCAAGAATAACTAATTATATTACTTAGAGTTGGCAGAGGACCCCCAATATTTTAGTCATATCTATCTCTACAAATATTTTCATATTTTTATCTATTTTATTTTTCAAGATATAAGACTTTAAATCAAGTTTATAATAACACTAACTTAGAATAGAGGGCATTTAATCTTCATTACAGACCGTACACTAGTTTTTTCAGATCAAGACAAACTGTACAGTAAGAAAGGGTTAGTTAATAATATTTCCAAGTATTTTGGTAACCTGAGTTGCATTTTCTGTCTTTTAAATAAGAAAATAATTAGTAGCATATTCATTATTACTAGGGAAAAGTTGGAATAGATGACTGCTAGCAAGCTTCTAATATTTAAAATACTTTTGGAGTGAAGTATAGAAATAGTAGAAACATAAATATCAGTGATTCACATAGCAAAGTGGCTAGCAATAAGCATAGAAAGAATAATATTCTTCTGTGCAATAAGAAGGAAATTTATGATAATAATAGTTGGAAATAAAGAAGTGTGTGAATTGTTACAAGCTCAGGAATGATGTTTAAACATGTATCATTGTTTTCATGGCCAGGTAAAGCCAGAAATTCCTTTATTTCACTCAAACATTATTTTTATATTGTAGGCTCAAAAACTGTTGCGATGGTAACTCGAGTTTCAAATGGTTATATCTTCACAACTAGTGATCTAAATCACATGATCTAAAGACTGTTAGAAAGCCAAGAAGGAGTACTTCACTTTATTCCGCCAGCGCTAAGCGCGGTTCTCATGCCCTCAGGCGCCACACTGCCCCCAATCCGAAAATCCCAAACATTGCAATGCTTTTCAAGCCCACTGTAATAGTAGTTGAAGATAAAGAAGTGTGTGAATTGTTACAAGCTCAGAAATGATGTTTAAACATGTATCATTGCTTTCATGGCCAGGTAAAGCCAGAAATTCCTTTATTTCACTCAAACATTATTTTTATATTGTAGGCTCAAAAACTGTTGCAATGGTAACTCGAGTTTCAAATGGTTATATCTTTACAACTACTGATCCAAATCACATGATCTAAAGACTGTTAGAAAGCCAAGAAGGAGTACTTCACTCTATTACACCAGCACTAAGCACGATTCTCATGCCCTCAGGCGCCACACCACCCCCAATCCGAAAACTCCAAACATTGCAACACTTTTCAAGCCCACTGTAATTGTATGACTGGATTTGAAGTACTTTAAGTTATTGTGGTCTGATCGGATCAGAAACTTGTGCTTCATGTTCAAAAGTAGATGCTTAAATGCTTTTATGGCATAAATGATTGATAGCAATTCTCAATCATAGATGTTGTAATTTCTCTTAGGTGGTATTAATGTCTTACTATAATAAGCTATTAGGTGGTGTCCATCTGGGAAATCTTGTTGAATTGTAGTGCCAATGGCAAATTTAGACGCATCAGTGTCTAAAATAAAGCACTGGAAGTAGTTTGGGTTCCTGAGAACTGGGTACGATATGAATTTTGCCTTAAGTGTTTCAAATGCTCATTTTTGGGATTCGCCCCAAAACCATTTGACTGCCTTCTTGGTTATGTCATGTAAGGGTCGAGCAATTGTGAAATAATAATTGATGAAATTCTTGTAGTAATTTCCAAAGCCAAGGAAGGAGCACACTTCCATCACTATAGTAGGTGTTGGCCAGTCAGTCATTCCTTTGACTTTGACTGGGTCCATCTTGACTTGTCCATTGCCTACAATAAGTCCAAGGTATTCGACTTCTTTCTTATGGAAGTGACACTTCTCTGGCTTGAGAAATAAATCATTGTCTTGTAATTTCTTAAGTACACAGTTAATAACTTTGCAATAATTGTCAAGGTCTTTGCTTGTAGCAATTAGAATGTCGTTCATATAAACTAAGACAAGTCCCAAAGTGATTTCTTCTCTGAAATAGCTGTTCATCATTGTTTGAAAGGTGGCTGGTGAGTTTGTAAGACCAAAAAACATTACAGTCAGCTCAAATAGTCCTTTATTGATCTTGAACACTACTTTCCATTTGTTGCCTTCTTTAATGCACACATTGTTGTATCCCCATCAAATGTCCAGTTTGGTAAACCAAACATGATTGGTGAGTGTTTGAATAAGCTCCTTGATGAGCGGTAGTGGATATACATTTTGCACTGTCAATTTATTTAATTGACGATAGTTTTAGACTGGATGAAGCTTTCCATCTTTCTTTTTTACAAAAAAGAATGGGGAAGTGTAAGGACTGTTTGACAGGTGAATGTATTCTTTCTTGAGATGCTCATCAACAAATAATTTGAGGGCTTCTTGTTTAGCTGGATCAAGTAGATACGTCTTGCAATCAAGACTGTGTGATGCATCTGGCAATAGTTCTATTGCGTGGTCCCAGGGGCAAAATTTTGGAAATCTCATCACCTCTATATTACTAAAAACTTTGCCGTAATGATGGTATTTAGGAGTTACTAATTTATTCCATGGAACATTCTCTCTATTCTCCTTTGCTTATATTGCAAGATTGGTGGCTTTAGTGGCCTTCATCTTGCATACAGAGAATTTGGGTCATGTAATTACATTTCTTTCATTCTTTGGAATAAACCTTTCTTTGGAAGTATATTCATCGTCACTTTCATTTTGCTCTTGCAAAGCAAGTTGAGCTTTGTAATAGTTCTGTGTGTTTGATGTCCACATTCAGGCATTCTCTATAGAGGCATTCACTCTTCCGTGGAACACTCCTTCTTGCCAATCAATCTCTGGATTAGCAGCGGTGAAGAAGGGCATTCCAAGGATCATGGAATCGCTTCCTAGGTCAATGATGTAGAAGATTTGCGTCTTCTTCTTTCCTTCATATTCATTGTCGAGAGTAATGCCATGGGTGACATCTTCAATGTTATTTCTTGTTCCATCCACATTTAGAATAACCTTGGGTTTCTTAAGATGATATTTGGAAATTCTGAAGCAGTTGACAATGATCGGAGTAATGAAATTGTCAGTTGCACCACTGTCTAGTAACACAGTGACTCGAGAGCATAGATACTTTAAACTCAAATGGATGCTAGTTTCAATTGATCTTACGCATGGAATGAATGCAGCCTCATTGAACACTGCCCTTAGCATGGCCATAAGCATAGGGCTCATTGAAAATTTATGTTCAGGCGCTTCATTTCTTCAAGCCATTTCTCCTTTTCTTCTGGAGTGAACTTTGCAGTTCGTGCAGCAAGGCTTGGAATATTGGTTGAGTCATCGCTTTCATTGTTAGTGTCTTGATCAGCTTTTTTAATTGTGACCATTCTAGCTTGGCCAAATTGTCTCAATTTATCAAAGTTGAACTTAAACTTTGATTTGCGATCTTGAATATGTTTAGATCATTGTTGTCTTTGTTCTTGAGCATTAAAGTTGCCTTGTGGCTTGTATTGTAACTTCTTCTTGTTGGGACAATCTTTTGCCATGTGTCCTTGTTTGGAGCATTTATAGCATCGTCCTTCCAACTTGTGTTGCTTCTTGTCTTTAGTAGTGTAGGCTTGATTGACTTGTGTAAAAACTGGAGGGTTGATGTTCATTGCATTGCTGTCCCTCTAGTGTCTGCCATTTCCATTATGGTGAGGCATAACCCACTTATAGATGTGTCTCCAGTGCCCATCATGGCATCATTGAATGCTTCTTTCTGTAGTGCTTCTCTGGCAGCTTATTGCCATTGTGCCATGGTGTTAGGAGCTGGTCCTGGTCAATTGAGAAGGGCTTTCTTAAGATTATGTAGCAATCCTCCGAAAAAGAAGTGGATCAGTTCAGCTGCATCCTGATTAAAGCCTGTCTTTTGTGCGAGATTCTTGAAAGTGGCTGTGTAAGTGTCAAGATCATTCTTGTACATCTTTAGTTGCATCAGTTTCTAGTATGAGAACTGTTTCGAATGCAATGTCTGTGAATGCAGTTTTGAATGCAATGCGAGTGTCTTTCCAGAGAAAATCTTGATCTTTTTCAATTGCGTTGGGATTAGTTGTGCTGGTTCTGTTGCACAGATCATTAACTTGTTCGTTTATCCAATTGTCTACATTTGGTCCTCTAATGAGTGATAGACAGTATAAGACACAATAGTAAGGTGTTGCCATTATTTCATGTCCTTCATTAAGGCCCTAAAAGATGTTAAATTGCTGCATAAATAGGGAACATCACGAGTAACCCTCAGGTTGGGACTTCTAACACCGCACCCGTGACCCGAGACACCATACCTCCCACAGGTACGGGTATACACTGTACCCACTGTCCACAGGTTTTAACACGGTGTGAGGGTTTTTCACAGTGTGACAACAACCCACTGAGGGTATAGGTTTCTGCAGTTCAAGGGTTTGTCACGTTGTGAGAGTTTGTTGCGGTTTGTTGAGGCATGACCATAACCCTTCAAGGGTTTTGTTGGTAAACTCGTCAGGCACTCAGTTAAATGATAAAATATACATTGTATTATTTGTTGGAAAAACTACTACAAGTCTACACTATGAGTAAAAGCGGCGGCAGAAAGCCTGAAAGCCTGAAACAGCCGTGAGTTTGTGGTTTTGATGGAGGCCCAGTTTTGGTGGAAGTGCCTCAAACTCATGCTCGACCTCGTGCTTCTCCGATGGATTGGGCTTGTGAAATCAAACGTCCCATTAATGCTTGTTATTTTCCTGACTTGTGCCTGAGAGGTTCGATAGTGAGATGGTTGAGATATGGGCATGGTTATTGTTAAGGTTGGGCTCATTCACGGTCCACCAATGTCATGTGATCAAAGCGTGACAAAACACTTTTGCCTGAACTAGTTAGGAACAGAGAACTTTCATCAAATTTTGAAACCATCATCTTATAGAAGGGGATTCTGTGGTTAAGATGATGGTTTTATATTCTGAAGTAGCTATCTGTAAAAAATGTAGTATAAAGGTTTTATGTTCTTGCCCGCCAAATCATGATTGAGACGGAGCTTAAACTCACTCTCTGACATAACCATCGATGCCCAAGAGGAAAATAGACTGTCGCACGAAAAATCTCAAGAACCATGCTCAGAAAAAGGCTAAGCATGACAAGGAGAACATGGTAAGTGGGACTTTATTCATATTTCTTAACAATCAAATGTGAAACACCTTTATAGATCCCTTTTCTGGCGGAACCATCACCTGAGCCATCACCTGGGTCCGTGATTGCCTCATCAGTCCTAATGGAAAAAGCTCCCGATACACAACAGCAACAATCTTTGAGCCCTAGCCTCACCGCCCTCACAACAAGAGAGATTGACAGAGCAGATGAAAACTTGAACGGAGTAGATAATCTGGGCAACAATATAGACCTGAACATATTTAACGACATTGAAGATGATGGATGGCAGGACACTGAGGGAAGTAATGCAGAGGAAGCTGAAAACGAAAGGTGGATTGGCCGAACACACAGTGAGGACTATCAAGCACGCATTCCCCCTTCCATTGACACAGCTCGTGTCGCAAAAGAGGCATTAGAGATGTTGTTATTCCCTCAACGCAATTCAGGACCTGGTCATAAGCTTGCAAAGCTAAACGTTCTGTTAAGTCATCGGCTACAGCTTATGCGTTCTTTTCTCTCAATCTACACAGACCCTATTTACGGAAAAGGCTGGACTGAGGCTTCTACAGATGCTATTCGAATACTTGACATGGCTCATCGGGCTCGAATAAGTGCACACTGGGCTTCACGTCAGCTTCGCAAATGGACAAAGGACTTTGTCAGGGACCATAGCATCCTGCCAATAACACACTACAGAAGTGGAAACAAATCCCTGATTGAAGACGAGGATCTGAGGTATAACCTTCTTCTGTATCTACAAGAAATCGGCAAGTACGTTCGGGCAATGGACGTTGTCAATTACATGAATATGGAGGAGGTAAAAAATGCATACGGGTTACAGACTGGCATCTCTTTGGCCACCGCAAAGCGTTGGATGCATCACCTAGGCTACCGATGGGGAATGACACCTACTGGTCAATATGTCGATGGCCATGAACGTGAGGATGTTGTCAAGTACCGTAATGACGTTTTCATCCCAGTATGGCTCCGACTCCAGGAACGAATGCGTGCCTGGGAGGGCGAAAATCTCACTGTGGATCATGCATCAGAATCTGGTCGACGCGTGGTCGCTTGGCATCATGATGAATCAATATTCTATAGCAACGATCGCCGAAAGGTTAGATGGGTCCACAGCTCAGAAAATGCAGTCCCTTACACGAAGGGAGAAGGTGCCTCACTTATGGTCGCAGACTTTGTGTCAGCCGATCACGGATGGTTGTGTTCACCAGATGGGAGTGATCGTGCTCGAGTCCTCTTCAAGCCAGGTAAGAATAGAGACGGGTATTTTAACTGCGATGACATCATTCAGCAAGCGGGGACAGCCATGGACATACTTCAAAGACACTTCCCTGACGAGGACCATGTCTTTATCTTTGATAACGCGACAACACACACAAAACGTGCTGAAGATGCACTCAGTGCTCGCAAAATGCCCAAGTACCCTCCACCTATAGGGAAAAATTGGGGAATAAGCATAACTGAATGAGATGCGTCGGGAAAAGTCACTTACGAACCAAATGGTAAGCCAAAGAAATCTTTCTGTCGAATGGCTGATGGCCGCCTTCCGAATGGTCAGCCACAATCACTTTACTTCCCCGAGGAACATCCACGCGCCGGGGTCTTCAAGGGAATGGCAGTTATTTTAGAAGAACGGGGTTTGATCGAAGAATCGACTCGGAAACTCAATGCCGAGTGTCAAGGGTTCAAATGCAAACCTCAAGCAACAGCTTGCTGCATGCGACGGGTTTTATTTAACCAACCCGATTTTTCGGAAGTCCAGTCGTTGCTCGAAACATCCTTCACACAGCGTGGCTTTCAGATTCTGTTCCTGCCAAAGTTTCATTGCGAGCTCAATTTCATAGAGCAATGCTGGGGCTTCGCAAAACGAGTCTATAGGCAATATCCACCATCAAAGGATGAAGGTGACTTGAAAAAAAACCTTGTCGCCGCCATTGACTCTGTTCCTCTTGTCACAATGCGAAGGTGAGCATTGTATCACGTCCAAGGTGGTCATCACTACTCACACAGTTGCAGATTTGCGAGGCGTTCATGGCGGTTTATTGATGCATACAAACAAGGCTTGGATGGGAAGTGGGCCGCTTGGGCAGCACGGAAGTATAAAAGCCATCGTGTGTTGCCTGCAACGTTGATGACAGACATCGAATGTTATCGATAGGATGCGACGGAATACGAGTACAGCGGGGAATGAATTTACACAACGGTGTCACTTGTCACAGCGTGACTAACGCACATGACATTGGTGGGCCGTGAATGAGCCCAACCTTACAAGGAGTCGCGCGTGTCTTTCAAGTCATCTGGTCCAGCATTTCCCAAAGTGGCAGCAGGGCTGGCAGGTGTGACTGTGCAGCTTCACTCTTATTCACTCAAGTTTATGTGTAAATACGTTTATTCCCAGCTAAAACATGTATTCTCGGAAAGTACATGACACAATACAGCTATAGACATTTCAAGACTCTTCCTCTGGCCTGTGTGAGCGCAGGCAGCATCGTTGTGCCTGTGTGTACATGGGCCGTTGTCTTCTGTCACAAATTGAAGGATGGTTTGTGTCGAACATAAGGTGTCGACACAAGCGTGTGAGGAGGCGGTCTGCCTGTGTATGCACAGGTGGTGTTGTCTTGCGTGTGTGTGATGGAGGTCTGGGATGGGTGCAGGCATGTATGGATGCAGAATGCGATGGAGACTCTATGGGTCTTGGACGTCACGCGCGATGGATGTAACTAATGTGAGCTCATGCTGTGAGAGGAAAAGGAGGCAGGACGCACCATAACAGTCCTTCCATTGTGACACGTTTCTTTCCCGATTCTCTTCCAGCCCCGTGACCACTGAGGCAGTGGACGCATTGCCTCATCTCTTTCTTGGATATTCTATGTTACGATCCCCCTTTCCCTCTCATGACGCAACCGAGCCATGGCCAAGCCATGACTCGGCAGCTGACTGATGACCCTTGTTCCTGACCAATGCTTCTGCCCGAGCCCTTGACCTTTGTTCCTGACCAATGCTTCTGCCCGAGCCCGAGTTCCTGACCGATGACCCATTCGTCTACTTTGGTTAAGCAGACGAATAGGTCACCCAACCTTTACTCAAAGCTTGACCGAAGGTACCGCTAGTATATAAAGACCACCATGTACCAGTAGAAAGCCTTAAGCTTGACTTTGTCTTGCAATCCACACATTGTACCAATCACTCAGAGGGAACTTCCAAACTTGTTCACCAACACTCCGCGATCTTATTGATCACATTCTACCCCTCTGAACGGAACCAGACAGCGAAGCTTCTTAGAAGTAACGCCCGCTGCTCTCCGCAGCAGAAGTCCAGAATCCTCAAACGGTCCGAGTGAACCGTAACACATTGCCACTGAGTTTTTCATCAGTGGGCAGTAGGGCTGAGTGTGTGTGAATCGTGTGATGAAGAGCACGGCATCGTCTGTGTGTGCGTGCATGTGCGTGCGATGCCTGTGTATGGCAGTGGGCGTGTGTGCGTTGAAAGTGTCGTTGCTGTATGTGCGCTCGTGGTGTCATCCTGCCTGTCTGTGTGCTTGCGGCGTCGTCTGCTGTAATGCCAGTGATGGAGGACTTGGGACCTGTGTGTGCATGAACCAGCTTGCTGTCATTGTTATTGTGCTGGGGTTCAAGATTTTCAACTTCATTGCCGGTGGTAAAAAGATAGATCCAGCAACATGGCGCAAAGGCGTTGATGCACTGCACGACTCAACTCAGGGCATAGTGTTGTAAATGCATAAACGTGTGCGGGTTGGGAGATTCAGCAGCCACACCACGTGGCTGTGAGTTTTGATGGCATGAGGCACATGATGTGGTCCTGGTCCATGGTCCCCTGCTATGGGCTTGACCATTGAGTGTATGTTAGATTACCTATGAGAGGAAGGGGAAAGGGGGAACGCACGATGAGGGATGATCGAGGCCCTGAAAGACCTGCATCTTGCTCTACACACTCACTCACTGCCCTCGATCTTCTTCCTCATTATTGCCTTCAAAATGACCTTGAGACCAACACCTTGAGACACCAAATGGGCAGGTGCATAGGTACGGGGCAGATGCAGGGATTGCAGGTGACATGCATGGCGTCAGGACCCTCATTTGAAGCAGAGTCGGCTTGTTTGTCAACGAGGAAATCAGCACGTCACACCGAGTAGTAGTACTCACACTCCCCGTGGCCTGTGGCATGAGTGTATTGTCACCCAATTCCTGTATCCAGCAACTTTTTGCAGACCAAATAGTGTGCGCGTCAAGTTGAGCAGCTAGTATTGAGATGTGATCACAAGTTTGCCTGTGCGTTGGGAGACTTTTGTGTGACATTGAGGGTGAGATTGGGGTTAGAGGTAATGCCATTGTGTGTGCTCGAAAGAGGTCGGTGGAGACAAACACGATGCGACAAGCAGTGACACCCTTGCAAGGGAGTCCATTCCAACATGTTGAGTGAATGCACTCAATTTACTCAAAATTTTTTACTCATTTTACTATACCTCCTGGTGCCACTCATACCTGTGGTCAAACCCCTTACCTGCAGTAACGGGTCACAGTGTGGGCGAGGGTACAGATTTCTAACACCATACCCTCACCCACGTGACCCGTGACTGTGACACCGCGGTGTCACACATACCCATGATGTTCCCTATGCATAAAGGCTTTGCTCTTCTTTCAACTTCCATTGAAGATAGTAGGCAGAGTACCTCTAAGTTTATCAGTGCCTTGTCCTGGCACAGGGGCACCAGGTGTAGCAGGTGCAGCTACTTGTTGCTATACCTGCTGTTATTGTTGTTGTTGTTGTTGCACAGCCATAACTAATACTGGTGCTAGTAATTGTGGTGCAGGTGGTTGTATTACTGGTTGGACAATTGGTGGTGGAGGTGGTATGTTTAATCCAAATCCTACTACTTGTTCGACTAAGTGTAAGTATGCTGGTTGATCTGGTGTGAGAGGATTCTCTGGCTCTCTGTCTTGGATGTCTAGTACATTCTCAAGTACTATAGCTAAAACATGTTCTTGTTGCAGTTCAAGAGGTGTATCTGGTGTGTGTATAGGTACTACTGTGCCTGGTGCTTCCTGTTTAGGCAAAGTGGATAATGCTGATCCTAATTCTGAGTCAGAATCAAATAAGGGTGTAGTGGTCCGCATAGTGACAAAAGGTGAGATCTGAGGATCTTGTGTTGAAAAGCTTGGGAGGTTATGTGTCTATACTTTGAGTGTAGTTGCAGAATGCAGATGTAGATGCTACTAATGCTTGATCTGGCTGGTATTAGGTTCATGTGCTCTCCAATATTCAGTGCCTTGATCAAAGTGTGAAATTTGATCTTTGTATGCAGTGAAGTATTCTCCTTGTGCTCAAAAGAGGTGTTGCCAATGATTGTCAACAAATTCGATGGGTCTGTATTCTCTGAACTGTGGATGTCAAAGATAGTATCTATCTTCTCTTGGGTCTTCGTATTCTCTCCAGACTACTTGTCCAGTGACATATAGTGGTAGATTGTGTAAAGTTCTCTTATAAACTCGAGAGATTAAATCTAGGTGATTTGGGTCAAGCAGTTGTAATAACAATGCTATGTTGACTCCTGTACAAGGCCTTCAGCATTGAGGGCCTTGGAATCGGTAGATTGGTTTAGACTCAGTCTAGATACATTAAGATTATGTCTATTGATGAGATGGTCGTCTTCTGAGTGATAAGACTTGGTCTTGTGTTACAAACAGACTCTTTGTAATATATACAGCAGCTTATCACAAGGATGACTACTGTGCAGCTTGGATCTAGAGTATAGAGATTAGATCAATGTATACAGATACCTTAGTGTAATGATTTAAGTAGCTAGCTTAATCCGAAGCTAGCTCATATAGCAGACTCTTATCTAAGAATACAAAGGGCTAGGAGTAGACTCTAGGGGTCTGAGTGCATTAAGCAGGAGCAGATATGTTTATAGTTCTAATTCTACAATGAGAATTAGCAGCACGTTAAGCAGCTAAGTATATTCTCATACAAAACCAAGTCTGACTTGTCTTGCTGCAACTACTGGGTTTATATACACGGGAAATGACTCATTCTAGCAAGAGAATGAGTCTACAATGATGCGATTTGTAGGCTAATTGATAGCAAAGAATAGAGCAATGTGCATACAAGAATTGTATGACGCATAAGTGCATAATGTGCAGTGATGATGCAAAAATGGTGCAAGATGGCATATGGGAAAGCTACTTGCCTAAATAAGCAATCATCACATGCTATAGAAGAATAGTGATCAAGAGTGATGTGATCATTAGATGATCCATCACTTTAGGAAGTCTGGTAATAAGCGGTCCAGTAATACACATATAGTACAAATCAGGTAATAACTAAGGTACACGAGCAGCTAAATGTGGAGCATAACACATGACCTTGTTGGTAAATTTTAGACTTGGTCTTATAGTGATCTGGATCAAAACAAAGGGTATATTGCTGAAATAATAGAGGGTCAAAAAACTGTCCCAATGATAAGGTGTTTTATTTTACTTGCCATTACATCAATTCTAATCCAAATTACATAACCTTGGGCTTGTTTGAAAGCCAAGATGCTAAAATATAATATATATTATTTTCATATTATTATGTAATTTATTCAATTTGTTACAACTCAATCTTTCTGAAATAGCCAAACATTGAGACAGTTTTTTGACCCACTGTAGATTGTTGCTTAAAGTAAATTAAAAATCCTTGATTTTCCTTTATTCACTTGAGTGACTTGAGTTTTCACAATTGCTCTTGAGTGTCTTAATTAATCTTGGAAATAAACACTAAGAAGGTGGTGATTTTCAAGGAATCTCAAGAAAAATTTAAGCAAAATGTGGTCCTGACTGCTAAGTGCCTTAAATCCCTTAATTTCCCTTGAAATATGTTTTAAGGGAAAATAAGGTAATTTAAGCAATTCTCAAGGCACTTGAACATTTGCTGATGTACCTGGCTCCAGCTAAGCTAAATCTGGGTCGGCTTCTCGGCTACTCAGCTACAAGCCGAGCCAGCGGCTTCATAGTGTGTGAGAACATCGATCCGGCGGCACGGCGGCCCGGGATGTCGGACGGTTCGGAAGTGGTTGATTACGCAAGCCTTGTTGAATTGCACCCACATCTCTCTCCCTTTCATTGCTCATGCTCGTCGTCCGCAAGGCCTCAAAATCTGTGAGGGACTAGTCTTTTATCCCAAGCCCCGTTTCTGACTACGGACATCTGGCAGACAGCTTCACACCTTGCAAGGCACGCCCAGGCCTCCGCGGCTCTTCAGGTTGGCCGCTGGCAGCGTTCAACACGCGGACTGGCGACGCCTTCAGGCGGCCCATACGATGCTGTTGTTATTGGTGGAGGTACGTGCGGGAATTATATACAGGACTCAAACTAGAGCTTTTTGTTGCAGGACCTGGTGGATACGTGGCTGCCATCAAGGCCGCACAGCTCGGTCTCAAGGTGCGTTCGGCATTTTGTCTTTGGCCTTTTTTTTTAAATCCTTAGACTCGTTCTGCCCCAGACTGTATGCATAGAGAAGCGTGGCGCTCTCGGTGGAACGTGCTTGAACGTCGGATGTATACCATCCAAAGCCATGCTCAACAACTCGCACATCTACCACCAAACGCTGCATGATACCCAGAAGCGTGGTATTGATGGTTTGTATTGCCCTTCCCCTATTATGCCTCGTCTAATCCAAGAATGGATGCTTTTAGTTGAAGGCGTTAAACTGAACCTCCCACAGATGCTCAAGGCCAAGGAAGATGCCGTGCAAGGTCTCACAAAGGGCATCGAGATTCTCTTCAAGCAAAACAAGGTCGACTATATCAAAGGAACTGCCTCCTTTGTGTCTCCGAACACGATATCCGTGCAGCTCAACGAGGGAGGCGAGTCCACCGTCGAAGCGAAGAGTGTTATCATCGCTACCGGGTCGGAGGTTACACCATTCCCCGGTGGTGCCATCGAAATAGATGAAGAGCAGATAGTTAGCTCGACTGGCGCGCTTTCGCTCCAGAAAGTACCAGGGAAGATGGTCGTCATTGGTGGAGGCATTATTGGACTCGAGATGGGCAGCGTGTGGAGTCGTCTGGGGGCTGAAGTTACGGTCGTCGAGTTCCTTAATAGTATTGGAGGCGTTGGCATCGACGAGGAAATTTCGTATGTCCACTTATCTTCCTATTTTTTGTGTTCCTGTCCTTTAACGCGTACTGATTCCTTAGAAAACAATTCCAAAAATCATTGACTAAGCAAGGTCTCAAGTTCAAGCTGAGCACAAAAGTCCTCTCTGCAGAGAAGAAGGATGGGAAGGTGATCGTCACGACGGAAGCTGTGAAGGACGGCAAGCAGGAGACGGTGCGTGGTTCTCAAACCTCTCATTTGCCAGCGGGGTCTTAACCGGAAGTCCGTAAGTTTGACGCCGATGTTGTTCTCGTCGCCGTTGGCAGAAGGCCATATATCAAAGGCCTGAACCTCGAAAATGTCGGCGTGGAAGTTGATTCGCGCGGGCGTGTCGTGATCGACGACCAATTCAACACCAGCGTTCCGAACATCAAGTGCATCGGCGATGTCACTTTCGGACCGATGCTCGCCCACAAGGCGGAAGAGGAAGGCATCGCAGCGGCGGAATACATTCGCTCGGGACATGGCCACGTGAATTATGAGACGATCCCGAGCGTAGTATATACGCATCCGGAAGTGGCATGGGTCGGTAAGACCGAGCAGGACTTGAAGAAGGACGGAGTGAAATATAAAATTGGCCGGTTCCCGTTCCTTGCCAATTCCCGGGCCAAGACGAATTTGGACGCTGAAGGCCAAGTCAAGTTTCTAGTCGAGGCGGAGACAGACCGCATCCTCGGTGTGCACATCATTGGTGCGTCGGCCGTTTAATGGCCGAGTAATCAACAGTTCCGGTCTTATCTTATCTTATCTCAGGCCCAAATGCTGGCGAAATGATCGGAGAGGCGGTCCTTGCGATGGAGTATGGTGCAAGTTCAGAAGATATCGCACGCACAACACATGCACACGTGCGTTTTTTATCCCGCCTCGTGCACTGTTGTGCCCCGTAATTAATTTGACCGTAGCCAACGCTGTCCGAGGCCTTCCGTGAAGCCGCGTTGCAAGCCTCCGCCGGTAAGGCGATCCACTTTTAGAGAAGAGTAGAAGCGGAAGGGCCACACTAATATCATTAGACTGTATATTTGGCCAACTATGCTACGTAATATAGCTGGTGTCTGTTCGTAGTTAGTAGTCTTGTGACCAGACATTTGAACTCAGACCTGTGAGGTTATAAAAACCACTAGGCAGATGCTGCCGTGCCCAGGTGCTCTGCATGGTTGTGTGCTGTGCATGTTGCATTCTCCTCACTCATTCTCATTCAGGCAAGGTAGAGCCACCGCACTACACTGTAGTTGAATATAGAGTCTCTTTTTTAAAACCTTTCCAATGGTCTGACCTTTCCACAGTATTTACACATCATGTTCATCTTGAATGTCGCATCATTCTTTCCTTTCTTGTTGTTGCATACAGTGAGCTATGTGTGAAAAGAATGCATGCTTTTAATGTATTACAGTATGTTGGGTCTCTTTATGTATAGTGAACTGCACAGGTAACCCCCAGGTATTTTTGAGCATATCCAGACCCAGACCCCCTAAAAACTGTTGAGGGGCTAGCTGCCCACATGTGCTGTTACACTCCATTTCATATCTAAGCGTCTAGCACCCACATACCTTACTTATTACCTGATTCGTACTATATGTGTATTACCGGACCGCTTGTTACTGGACTTCCTAAAGTGATGGATCACTTAATGATTGCATCACTATTGATTGCTATTCTCTGATAGCACGTGATGATTGCTCATTCAGGCAAGTAGCTTTCCCATATGCCATACTGTACTTGCATCACTATTGCATCATCACTGCACATTATGTACTCATGTTAGGTGGCAAAGAATATCCGCCGTAATATAAGCACCTTATCTTATCTTATGTATTATAAATATGCAAATGTCTCACTCATTGTCTGTGTCTCACTTGTATCTTAGATATGGGTAATGGGGTATATAATAACAATTCCCTCGGCCAGGAACAGTAGCGTTCCTTAAACCAAGACCCCCATCATCACCTATTCACCGCTTGAGTTATAAGAGGTTATGGGCCCCGTGCCTAATTAAGCCTCAGCCAATTACTCAGCGACACTTACTATATACGTACACGCTTACTAATTACCCTTCGCCCCTTCGCACACACACTCACGCTACTAGACCCCAACTATCGGGGTACTCCCTCATTTATCCATGACATCGGCAGTTACATCACCTACTTCGTCTGACACTATCCCGACTCAGGCGATCGCCGATACTCAGCAGACATCTGCCCCCTCTATCCAGCGCATACGCCCTAAGGACTGGAGTGGGGAACACAAGATGTACGATCTTCTCGAGGACGAGAATTGGCAGTCCTGAAGGGACAACATCAATCTCGCGTTTGTGGTTTGCGGCCTTCGTGACTATGTCCAAGGTACTTTGCCCCACCCCGATGAGTCTACTGATCCTGTAGGCACGGGCAACTGGACGTATAACGACGATTATACGAAGAAGGTAATCCGCGACCGCATCAGCAGAGGCCAGAAGTACCATGTCACCAACTGCAATACCGCGCACGAGATGTGGACCAATCTCCAGGCCATCCATCAAGCCTGCGGGGATCAGACCGAGAACCAGCTCATGCGCAAGCTCACTGACACCAAGGCCAACGAGGGTGACGACATCATCAAACACCTTTCCAAGATCAAGCAGCTATGGGACCGCATTACGCTTGTCTACGCTGGTGACCTCCCTCTTCCTCCTAAGCTCTTCAAGAAGTTCTTAGCATACTCACTTCCTGCGAGCTGGGACGATTTCACTCGCCAGTTTCAGCGCGATCCTGATAAGAAGAACCTCACGGTCCCACAGTTTATAGGTGAGTGCCGTGAGGAGTACAGGCGACGACAGAAACGCGGCGCCGACACCGGCGATGCCGCATACGCTGCCACCGCCAAACTGCTCGCAAAACGAATCGGTAACACGAATCAAAAACAAAACAAGAAGAATCTCTGCTGCTCTCACTGCGAAAGGAACAATCACAAGATCGATGACTGTTATCATCTCGGCAAACCGAAGTGTAAGAAGTGTAAGAAGATCGGGCATGAAGAATCCGAATGTCGTTCCAAGAAGAAGTCGCAGCAGTCTCGCCAGGACAAAGATAAGTCCGTCGCCGACGCTCTCTCTACTAACCAGGGAGCGAATATAGCGGTGGCGATGGACGCCCAGGACGAGACGCTCGTTGCGCTCAACGCTGCCATATTGGCCATGGACACCGATGAAGTATCCTTCTATGATCCCATCGATGATGATGATGATTATGTACTTGTAACTAAACAGATCCAGAATCAAGCCTCTTCCATGTATGATTGGCTGGCTGATACCGGATCAACAAATCATATATGCAATCGGCGTGAGTTCTTCACTTCATATGAGCCAACGCCGGCAGCAACCGTCCAAGGAGTGGGCGGTAAAATCATACAAGTCTTAGGGCGTGGGACAATATCATTACATGCCCAATATGGCATGACCCGTTGTACCATTAGACTCGAGAATGTAAACTACATTCCCGCTAATAAATATAATATATTCGCCCTCGGGCGATGGGATGTCGACGGACGTTGATATCAGGCCATGAATGGCAACCTTATGCTCTATACGAGCAAAAATGAGCCCGTCATTTCTGGACAGAAAATTGCGTCTCATATATATAAATTAAGGCTAACGCCTAGCGACACTGCTCACGATGTCACACCAAAACAGTATGTATTCTCATGTAATGAACAAGAACAAACATGGGAGACATGGCATAGACGGTTTGGACACGTAAGCTACGATGGACTCTGGAAATTGTATGAGAAAAGGCTCCTCCAGGGATTCTCTGTCGACACGACTACTCCTACATCAGTAAATCCTGGGTCATCTACATAGTTCTATATAGTACTATGATAGGTCCATAGAGCCCATAGAGCCCATAGACACGTCTATATTCTATGTAGCACTATGATAGTTGACATGTACTATGGTAGTTCTATGTAGACTATTAGTTATGACCAAAAAAAATTCTTATTCTTATTTTTATTACTATTATTTATTATCTTATCTTATCTAATCTATTATCTAATCTAATTTTTATCGAATTATTTATTATTTACTATCTTATTTATTATTTTTATCTTATCTTAATCTATTATCCATCTTATCTACTTAACTTTGAGAAATTTCAACTTAGAAAATTTTGCCAACTTGGTAATTTGAACCAACAGCCTGCCCAGTCAAATGCCCAGCAGTGCTTTTGACCACTACACCAACTGGGCAAACATATATTAAGGTGCTTAATCATATTTTAATAGCTACTTTGATTTGCGCTCAGCTAAGAAAAGAAAGCACAATAACTGCTTAAATAAATTAGGTAAAATCACGAAAATATTTATACAAATAGAATGTACTAATGGCTAAAAGATTACTTAAGACACTATTTTGATAAGTGTAGCCATTCACAAGTTATTAATCTATATAATATGACCTTTTTCGTAATATAATACTAGTTCTATGACCCTCTATGAAATCTACAGCCTCTACAAGTCTATGACATATAGGGCACTTTAGTAACTATAGCATCTATGATTCTCTATGGAGTCTACCACCTCTACCAGTCTATGGCACATAGGACACTTTAGTAACTATAACATCTATAATCTTCTATGAAGTCTACCACCTCTATCAGTCTATGGCACAATGACACTACAGTAACTATAGTGTCTATGGCTTGCTATGGCTTACTACAGCTCTATGACATTTCCCAGGGTTTACTGATGCTACTCCGGATTGCACGACATGCGTACAGGCTAAACAGACTTGGAAGCCCTTCAATTTTAAATCAGATAAGCCACGCGCGCACAACGGAGAATTAACTCACATGGACTTGTGGGGCAAATACGACATACCCTCCATCTTCGGTAACCAATATTACTTGCTCATGGTCGACGACGCGACGCAATGGGTTACCGTATACTTCCTGAAAGGGAAGCATGAAGCAGCGCAACAGGTGAAGAATTACATGACTCACCTACAAATGCGCGGGGTACCCACACATGCCATACGCGTTGATCGAGGCACTGAATTCATGAATAAAGACCTAACGGATTGGTTAACCGAGAAAGGGATCGACATAGAACCCACAGCGCCATATTCTCCCTCACAAAACAGTGTTGCGGAACGTATGAACCACACCCTTGTTGAACTTGCACGAGCGATGGTGATGGCTTCCGATCTCCCTGAATTCCTCTGGGAACTTGCCGTGGCACATGCTGCGTACATCCGAAATCGATCATATACCACTGCCATTAGCGATAAGACGCCTTATGAGGCAGTGCACGGTTTTAAACCGAATGTGGCGCACCTTCGTGAGTTTGGCACACCCGTCTGGATCCTCTTGCAAGGCCAAAATGTATCCCGCAAAATGTTGCCGAAGTCGAAGAGACGCGCTTATGTGGGATACAAAGATGGATCAAAATCAGTGTTATTTTATAATGCCGAAACACGGAAGGTACTTACCTCCCGAAATTATGTCTTCCTTACCACTCGGGACTCCGAGGGAAGGGAGGAAATTGCTGTGAAACAGCCCCTTGCAATTGAAAACACCCCTACACGCAAAGGGGAGTGCGAGGGAACAGACGCGCTAGTGGACAAAGAAATAGGGCCAACAGAACTCACCAAGAAAATTGATGAGGAAACCGAGCCCAAGATGCCCAATGCGAGCAAAAAGAGGAAAGAGCATCCAGTAGCGAACGAACCCCGTAGAACAAGGGGAGTTCGAATTGACTACCAGCAGCTCGCCGATCCCTTCTCATCGGAAGAAGAGACCGATAACCAAGACAAAGAGGAGCAAATAATGTTCCTCATGATGGCCGAAGCCGGGGACAAGTTCCGAAACTTGAAAGAAGTACGAGAATCGCCCGACTGGCCTGAGTGGGAAGCAGCGATCCAAGTCGAGCTGAATCAGCTCCAGGAAAAGGAAACCTGGAAGCTGGTCGAAATGCCAAAGGACGCGGTGCCGCTCAAAAACAAATGGGTATTCGTCTTGAAGAAAGATAAGGAGGGGTGCCTAATAAAACATAAGGCACAGCTCGTTGTTAAAGGATTTGGGCAACGCCTGGGACAAGACTTTGTGGAGACGCACTCACCTGTCGTCCACATGGAATCTATTCGAGCCATTCTGGCCATCGCGACCGCGAAACATCTGCAGATTCAGCAGATGGACGTCAAAGGGGCTTACCTTAATGGGACTCTAAAAGAGACCATATATATGCATCAGCCCGACGGCTACGATGATGGCACAGGAAGGGTCTGTAAACTGAAAAAGACCCTGTATGGATTGAAACAATCAGGCCGTGAGTGGAACCTTGAGTTCGACACGAAAATGTGCCAGCGAGGTTTCAAACGTTCGCGCGCTGATCCATGCGTATACACCCGTTCCGGACCAAATGAAACGGCAATCGTTACTGTATGGGTCGATGACCTGCTGCTGTTTGCAGATTCAGGAGAAACGATGGAAAGGATGAAAAAAGACATACGCACCGAGTGGGAAACAACCGATCTCGGCAAGCCGTCAAAGATTGTCGGCATTGAGATTATCCAATCTCCAGGGAAGATAACCATATCGCAGAAGCAGAGCATCTTGCGAATCCTGGAGAAACAGGGACTCATGCACGCCAGTTCAGTTCTAATGCCCCTCGACCCGAATGTCAAGATCCTCCCGAATCCTGACGGTAATGAAGGCGACCGAAGCAACTCATTTGCGAGTCTGCTCGGAGAGCTTCAGTTCATAGCGAATTCCACGCGTCCCAACATTGCGTATGCGATAAACCGTTTGGCTTCATACACCGCAAATCCAAGTATGCAGCACACGACTGCGCTAAAACGTGTCTTGAGGTATCTGTCAGGAACACGGGACCTAGGTATAACGTATGAAAACGTACCAGGGACCCCGATATCGTTCCATGGTTATACAGATGTGTCATATGCGAGTCGTGATGATGGGAAGTCAACTACCGGTTATGTCTTCTTAGCTGCAGGCGGTGCGATAACTTGGCGATCCAATAAGCAGACAGTGACCGCCCAGTCGTCTACTGAAGCTGAATATATCGCCCTATGGGAAGGTGGAAAAGAGGCATCGTGGTTGAGAAACCTATACGACGATCTAGGACTCACCCAAGATACGCCCACGCCGCTGATCTCCGACAGTACGGGGGCCGTCGCTATTGCTCAAAACCCTTTGTTCCACAAGAGGACAAAGCATATTGATTCCAGATATCACTGGATCAGAGAAAAGGTGCAGGCGAAAAGATTTGAGGCGGTACTTTGCACTTCCGATGAACAGACTGCCGATGTGCTGACAAAAGCACTCCCACGCCCAAAACATGAAAAACATGTAAAGGCAATGGGATTGGTGCCAGTCTAAAGGGGAGTGTTAGGCAGCAAAGAATATCCGCCGTAATATAAGCACCTTATCTTATCTTATATATTATAAATATGCAAATGTCTCACTCATTGTCTGTGTCTCACTTGTATCTTAGATATGGGTAATGGGGTATATAATAACAATTCCCTCGGCCAGGAATAGTAGCGTTCCTTAAACCGAGACCCCCATCATCACCTATTCACTGCTTGAGTTATAAGAAGTCACTTTGAAAAACTCTCTTCAGCCCTTTTCCTGAACCTAACCCAAACATCCTTTTGCTTTGCAGCATATGCTTTATGATGTCACTCAAAATCTGACCAGACCAGGAATTGAACCTGGGCCTCCCCACTCATATTGGGTGCCTTACCACTAGGGCCTAGGCCACCCAGTCCATTCCTGTCTAGGGTGTGGATCTTCCATCCAACACTCCCCCTTGAAGCCACCATCCTGGTGCTTCCTTTGGGGCCAGTTTTAGCACACAGGGCCCATTACCTGATGAAACACAGCTATTAAGGGGCTATAGGATAATGCTAGTAGATAGCGTTCAGTTGTAGTATAACGAACTGTATTGCAATAGCGTACCTAGTAGATAGCACTAATAGATCATAAGTAAATATATGCTAAGGAGCGTGATAAGATAAGATACTCACTTCAGTTGTAGTATAACGAACTGAAGTGACTGTCTACAAGTCTAGCTACTTAAATACTGTAAAGAGCGTACACAGCATGAGCTGTCCATCATAAGTAATGTATCATATATTCATATATCTAATTACTACGAAAATTTACAAGTCTCTGATCAATACATGAAACGCGTGTATGAACTGATGAGTGTATGTGCTCCTCGGATCTAGGGCTCCGAGAGCTCCGGTCGAACATCCGAGACGCGGATCAGTGATCTGGTCTGTTGATCTGTGGCCTCATAACCGCGCATCTCAACACTTTAAGTCCAGGCTTTGGATAAGTTTTGTATCGCCTCTCGCCCTCTCCCATTCTTGCTCATGATGTTTGAACCATAGAGTGGTCCAAACCATTTCATGTTTTACCATCTGCAGCTCTTCTTTCCATCTTTTGTATCTGGCCCTAGCTTTCAGCCAGCTAACTCTATAAACTATAGATGTGTGAATCTCAAAGGGAAATTTAAAGTCCAATGTATATGACACTTACATTCCTCATTCCATATGTTAGATGGTGGTTCAAGCTAACTTCCTCCAATTTTCCAAAACCAAGGAAGAATGTTAGAACTTTGGCCAAACCAATTTTCTTCGGTGATGTCTTTGTTGAGTCCTAGTTCATCAGGCTTTACAAGTTGATACTTTTGTAGGATATCTTGGAAAGCTTCCAAATGAAACAGTGACTTTCTTGCCCTGTGGTAGCTTTGGACATCCCTTGTAATCTTTAGGGCCACCCTTCAGATATCTTGTTTGGATCTGGTGTTGGTCCTGACTGAAGTTGATCGAAAGTTCATCCTATAGAGAATGGACTTGTGACCTAAATGAGTTCTCAGTTTTTCCAAACTGTCATTGGCTTGCCCAATGCGCAATTGAATCTCCTCCTTTATCAAGTTTTCTAGACCAGCCTCTTTTAGGCTGGAGGCTCCAATATAGAATGGCATCCAAAGGGTGAGACCTTCTGAAAAGCCTTCATTCAAATCATCTTTATACCCATCTTCTTCGGCGTCCTTATTTACCAGATTTTCCAAAAATGTCACTTCTCTGTCTTTATCATCCAAGGTCTCTCCTTCCTCCTCAGGACAGAAAGTAGGATCATCTTCATGGAAGAAAGTGACATCAATGTTCAAAGTAGACATAAAAAGTTGTGCTGTCTGATTGAACTTGGCTATTCTCACTGCATGCAAACCAGAGTTTTCATCGTGGGAAAACTTGAAGAAAAACTCGGAGAACAGCTTAACAAT
>QLOU01003229.1:0-13858 GCA_003313715.1 Russula abietina | reverse complement strand
AAGACCTCCGGTGTGGAAGTGACTTATCTTTACTGGGAAGCAACGTGTGTTATGCTGTTTTTGGTTGCCGGACAGCGATTAATATCCTCTTTTATAATTTGGCTTTCCAGCGCGAATTCTAGTCTCGTCACGCCTGATGCCTCTCGCGCGGCAACCCCTGTAGAGGACATCGAGACTTTTGATCCATCCCGCCCGTCTCTGAGCCCTGGGGATTCAATTCTTCTCCCGATAGGGAAAGTTCCGAGTTACCTAGACGCGGCACTCAAGGCACTGACACTACACACTGATGCCCGTACCTCTTTCATCACGTATGCTTCCTGTCTTTTTCCGCCGAGTCCGAGTCTGATAAGTCCCATGGGTGAAACCTTCATTATTATTTGGGCACGGACGGACCACGCAGATATTGGCTGCCGAGTTTACTCAAACACGAATACATCGCCTTGCGCTTCATCGCGCAGTCATCCTACGAAAAGGCGGCTCAGATGCGCGTCTCGCCCACCCCTGACGTCGTCAATCGCGTCTTCATGCTTTTCCGCGGAGTTCGCCCTGACGATGTGGGACTTTGGGCGCCGGCGGCTGCTCGCGCAGCTGCAGAGGATGGCGCGACCTTCTGGTCGAATGTCGTCGGCGTTGATGCAGTTCGCGCGTCCGATCGCACTCTGTTCCGAGTATTGGAATGGGGAGGGATGGAAGTCGAATGAAGTATGTGGGTCACGTCAGGGAACAAAGCGGCGGTCGAGACTTTTCTTTCCCTTTCCTTCGGGTTTTAGCGTAGGTAATAGTTTCAGTTTCACTTATTCGAGCATCGTTAGGAAATTCGTGAATACATATTTACAACTTTTTCTCACGGTCAACCAAGAGCAAGTTCTCACCGGCCTAAAGGCGTGAAGTTAGGTTTGAGCAATGTAGTATGTATTTTTTGTATTTTTGATCTATTGGTCGAAAAGAAGGTCGGCGACAAGTCCACCCCAACTCGGAGTTTACACTAATACCCCGAGTTACTCATCCTGGCACCCATCGGTCAGTCGCTTTCGCACATCATGTTCCTTCCCCTCCCCGATGACCGTCGCACTCACACAGCGCGAGCCTTATCCGACGTTCACACGGGTCACGTATGTCACGTGGCATATCTACATTTCATTTCTCAAGGGTATCAGGATTAATTCTAGCAGAGCAGAATGTTGCAATAAATAGCCAGGTGATACGTGGTTATGGGTCCATAAATCGAACTACTGCAACGAAGGATAGGAAATTGTGTCTAATGCTTCCAGAAAAAAAGGGAGCGAAGGAGTTTTCTATGAGTGATAAACAGTTATGGAATTGATAACATATTTGGCATCTGGATTCGTATCATCGGTATAGCATGACAGGTAAGAAGTTCACATGGTACGCACCTCGAAAGTTGCTCCCTGTAGTAACCTGCTCAATGCAGGAACCGGGGCAACCAGAGTTTGGGTAGTCGCTGCTCGCCCAACCACCACAGAGAGTGATGTCAAGGACAAGGGTTTGGGGTGAAAAGGAGCCATCGACGTCGCAGTTAGTGGCCGACAAAAAGGCCTCGGGAGGGGGCCAGGATTCCGGAGCAGGGTTACCAGAAGGCACATCCGAGGGTATGGATTGGCGCTCAAAATGCCATATCTTAAGGCCGTCATTGTCCCATAGAAGAGCGAATATGCCCCCGCCCGCGTCTTTAAAGCCTTGACCGTAGGAGGTATTGCTGGTATCAAGAACGGTACAACCTGTATCGCTCGTCGGAGAACTGTTGCAATTCGTATTCATCACCGTTCCCGTGAAAGCTGGACCACCATTAACCACAGGCGCTTGTAATGGAATATCGCACGTTTGTCCACGACTCGCGTCTACGTGGAACGTGTATTGATTCCTGAAAACCGAGACATGAAATGACGACGGAAGGGAAAAACAAAATGGAATTTACCAACCTATTTTTGTTATCGACACCTTCAACGATGTCCATCTCTCCCCCTTTGGGCCAGTTGCGGCCCACTGTCCAAAGAGCAGGCCACGTAGCACAACCGAACGGCATGATCTCAAGGTCTGCAATAACGAGACCGTGACGGAATGGCTTCACGGAACTGATACGAACACTATGATAAAAATTGATGGTGGCATCAGACTCGTCGGGACATCCCGCTAACTTTTAAGATCTAAAGGAACGACGCACGAATTGCGCGGCGTGCCGAGTGGAAGATTTGTCCAGCTGTCAACGCGTAATACAGTCTGGTTATTGCTCTGCACATAGGCAAGGCCATCGTTCTGAGCATCGGTTCTTGACAAATAATTCACTAGGCCACCGGTAGGGTCTCGATAATGAAAGAATTCCCACAACCTAAGAAAGTGTTCAGAACTAAAGTGAACATACAAGCAAACTATGCGCTCACGAGTCATTCAAGAAGTCCCCGCCGCGATAGTGATCTATGGAGGAGTGACTGAAGAGTCGTTTTCCATGTGCCCGTCCGTGGGGTTTACGGGAGGCGTGCTTAGCGTTAGAAGCTACAACCGAAGACACGAGTGAGATGAGAATCCCGGAGGCGAAGAACAGGAAGAGCATCGCTGCGAGAGTGCGGTTGGGTGTTTATAAGGAAAGGGGGATACTCCCAATGTGAGATAAAGGAATGGAATTCGAAGAAACAAAAGGGAGTGGGAAGGGGAAGGAGCGGCGCTTGAGAGCTTGAGAGCTGACGAGCACAAAACACAAAGCCGGGACTGGGAGCACAGCAGCACACAATTTTTTGAGGCCTTTTTATATACACATCATGCATCATGATAAAAAGACCATCAATCAACATCAAGTGCAAGCCGACCGTGGTATGCGGCGGAAATTTGAAAGGCCCGCGCACGCATGCACCTCTACGCCGACGCCACATCAGAACTGTAACTGAACAGTACTATGCAAGGTGTGACCGTGTCGGTACTATGTATTATTGTTAGTAGCCGACATTTGAGATCGGGACCGCCCGGAACGGTTTAAACTGGAGATATCGCGACGTACATGATGACCTCCATCAGGAAAACGGTTTGTAGCTGGCGAGCGCTAGCGAGAAGTAGGCTCGCGGACATTGCCTCGGAGCCACGGTTGGAGGGCGTTTCCCACGCATCACGTGCTCTTATCGTTCGTTTCTACGTACGCGTACGCGTACGCTTCCCTTTCCTCTCGCGTCCTTCTTGACTAGCTTGACTTGCGGTCTCGTGCTCGACACAATACGAATCAAGAGGAATACGACCTACGCGTTTCATCCAAACTCCATCCCTCTCTCGGCGGCTCCCTTTCTATTTTCCTTTCTGTTTCGCCCCCTCGTCTCGTGGCCCTCGGACAACTTCGACCGACATACTGTAAAAGCCGCCACCACCATATGCACGCCGCAGCCGTACACGCTCATTTTCAAAAAATTTCAGTCCTTTCTTCGTGTGCTCACATATACCTTTCCTGTTCTTTCCTCATCGCCTTTATCTATAAGAACTAGACTAGCTGCTACATACAGTAGCACGCCATGAACTGTATAATAAGACGGCCCTCCTTACTCACCTGCCGAGCCGGTATTCTTCTGGTGGAACTGCTGTCTAGCCGTTTTCTTCGTTTCTCGCTTCTCTCCCCTCGTCTCGGCGATGGTCTAGTGGGACCGCTTTCCACACAATCTCAGCCGATCTCGCACTTTGTTGTGTCTCAGTTGACTTCACGTTCTTTCTATTGCCCCCCCTCCCAGACAAAACTTCTAACCTCGCAACTACTCATTATGTTATTTTAATTTCACGACAAATCATTCGTTGCTTCTGTAACTATCGCCCATGAACAAACACATTTTACCCACTTAATCAACGAAATTCCTAATAACCCACAGAATGAGAAGAGAAGGACGATTCGGAATCTTGGCTCAGCTCATTCATCGACCAGTCACTAATCGCCTAGTCACCTTTCGCACAATCATTTCCTTCTCTGTGATTCCTCTCCCCCGGTCTTTACCCAGCCTTCGGGGCAGGGATAACTCCCCAAAAGCGCCACAAGCGGGAACAGCCCCGGAAGATCTGATTCGCAACTGCCTCATTCCGCGTGGGGGAATCATTCTTTGGTTATGACCTTCTGGTATAGTACATTAATATCTGAAGTGCGTGGCATGAACCGTATGCAGAAGATCCGGGGTATCTTGTTGACATAGGTGTTGGACCAATACCATACCAACCTGAAAAAGCACGACCAAAGGAGCAAGTCTGGCGAAGGACGGAACAGCACAGGCACGACATGGATGCGACAAGCCCAGCACCCGTTGTCACGCTGGCGGGCGTCGCCCGGAGGGAAAAGTGCGCTGGCTATTATAGCTGAGATAGGAAGCACAACCCTCCTCGGCTCCTCCCCACCCGCGTCCACCCTCAGCTCCCGCAAACAGTCTATCAGATGTCGTGTCACACAGCCCTGAGTGGGGTCTTCGGCCAAGTCCTGATTGGTCGTAAGACTGGTAGCATCCTAACTGCCAGAAAAAAAACTGGTCTCAGAAGTAGCGTGACGTGTGACACGTGCCAGCATGGGACGAGATTGCATGAGTGTCACAGCTATAATATAGAAATATAGGTGTTGGTTCGTATCATGGAGAAGTCCAATGTAAATAACGTATCAAAAGAAAGAGTGGTACTTCCTCCTCGTCCTCCACCTAGAATCCTCTTCTGCATCCTCCGCGTCGTCGTCATTCATGCCTGCTCTCCTGCGCTTTCTCCCTTGTCTTCCTCGCGTCATGTCAGTACCGCACATCATCCTGTTCTGGGTTGACGCGTCCCGCTTGATCAGCATGTCATCTACTCTCAGCCGCTCCACCAATCCCAGTTGTAATGGAGTCTGTCCGTCCTTGTCCTGAGCTGCCACATCCGCACCACACTCGATCAACAGGCGAGCGACTTCTAGGTGACTGGAGTCCTCAGAGTAAATATCTAGATCACGATTCTTGAGCTCGAGAGACACCAAATGTAAAGGAGTCTGGCCATCCTTGTTCAGGGCTGACACACTCGCGCTTCGCTCGATCAGCATGCGAGATACTTTCAGTCGCCCTGCCTGCGACGCCAGATGTAGTGGTGTCTGGCCGACCTTGTCCTCGGCTGACACATCCGCGCCATGCTCGATAAGTATGCGAGCGACTTCCAGTCGCCCCCACGCTAGGTGTAGTGGAGTCAGGCCATCCTTGTCCTGGGCTGACACAACCGCCCCGTGCTCAATCAGCATGCGGGAGACTCCCAATCGCCCCGCTCGTGACGCCAGATGTAGTGGAGTCTGACCGTCCCTGTCCTGGGCTGACACAACTGCGCCACGCTCAATCAGTATGCGAGCGACTTCTGGGCGACTGGATTCCCTGGAGTCAAGATAATTCTTGAAAGACACCAAATGCAATGGAGTCTGGCCGTCCTTGTTCTGGGCTGACACATCTGTGCCATGCTCGATCAGCATGCGAGCAACTTCCAGTTGACCTGCTTTCAACGCTAGATGAAGTGGAGTATGGCCGTCCTTATTCTGGATTGACATATTCGCGCTATGCTCGATCAGCATGCCAGCGGCTTCCAGTCGCCCCGCTTGCGACACCAGGTGTAATAGAGTCTGGCCGTCCTTGTCCTGGGCTGACACATCCGCGCCACGCTCAATCAGTATGCGAGCGACTTCTGAGAGACTGGACTCCCTGTTGTCGATAAATGGATTCCAATATGTGAGAGACACTCGCCCTGCCTGCGAGGTCAGGTGTAGTGGAGTCCGGCCGTCCTTGTCCTGGGCTGACACATCCGCGCCACGCTCAATCAGCATGCAAGCACCTTCCACTCTCCCCGCTTGCGACGCCAGGTGTAGTGGAGTCCGGCCGTCCTTGTCCTGGGCAGACACATCCGCGCCACGCTCGATCAGAATGCAAGCGCCTTCCACTTGCCTCGTCTGCGACGCCAGGTGTAGTGGAGCCTGGCCGTTCTTGCCCTGGGCTGACACATCCACGCCATGTTCAATCAGCATGCGAGCGCATTCTACTCGCCCCGCTTCCGACGCCAGGTGTAGTGGAGTATGGCCGTCCTTATCCTGGGCTGACACATCCGCACCACGCTCGATCAGCATGCGAGCGCCTTCCACTCGCCCGACTTGCGACGCCAGGTGAAGTGGAGTCCGGCCGTTTTTGCCCTGGGCTGACACATCCGCGCCGCGCTCGATCAGCATGCGAGTGACTTCCGAGAGACTGGACTCCCCATCTTCAAGATATGAAACCCAATCCCTGAGATACACCAAATGTAATGGAGTCTGGCCGTCCTTGCCCTGGGCTAACACATCTGCTCCACGCTCTATCAGTATGCGAGAGATTTTCAGTAGACCCTTTTGCAACGCCAGGTGTAGTGGAGTCTGGCCGTTCTTGTTCCGGGCTAACATACCCGCGCCACGCTCGATCAGCATGCGAGCGACTTCCAGTTTCTCCGCCTGCAACGCCAGGTGTAGTGGAGTCTGGCCGTCACTATTCTGGACTGACACATCTGCGCCATGCTCGATCAGCACGCGAGCGACTTCCAGTTGCCCCGCTTGCGATGCTAGATGTACTGGAGTCTGGCCGTCCTTGTTCCGAGCCGACACACTCGAGCCATGCTCGATCAGCATGCGAGCGACTCCCAGTGTCTTCGCTTGCAACGCCAGGTGTAGGGGAGTCTGGCCGTCCTTATTCTGGACTGACACATCTACGCCATGCTCGATCAGCATGCGAGCGACTTCCAGTTGCCCCACTTTCGACGCCAGATGTAATGGTGTCTGGCCATCCTTGTTCTGGGCGAACACACCCGCGCCACGCTCGATCAGCATGCGAGTGACTTTCGGTCGTCCCACTTGCAACGCCAGATGTAATGGAGGCTGGCCGTCCTTGTCCTGGGCTAACACGTCCGCGCCACGCTCAACAAGAATGCGAGCGATTTCTGAGCGACTGGTCTCCTCGGGGTCAGTAAATATAACCCACTTCGGGAGAGACACGAGATGTAATGGGGTCTGGCCGTCCTTGTTCTGGGCTGACACGTATGCGCCACGCTCGATCAGCATGTGAGAGACTTCCAGTCGCCCCGCTTCCAACGCCAGATGTAATGGGGTCTGGACGTCGGTATTCTGGACTGACACATCTGCGCCGCGCTCGATTAACATGCGGGCCACTTCCAGTCGCCCCGATTTCGACGCCAGGTGTAATGGAGTCTGGCCGTCCTTGTCCCAGGCTGACACACTCGCGCCATACTCGATCAGCGTGCGAGTGACTTCCAGGTGTCCGCGTTGTAACGCCAAATGTAGTGGTGTCGCAGAGTTGGCGAAGTCTTGAGAGTTCACATTCTGTGATTGCTCATTGACGAGAAAGCCTACTATAGAATGTAAGTTCCAAATAGCGGCATAATGCAGGGGAGTTCCGCGGAGTGGTGACGGCCTTTCAGACATCCACATTGCAGACATCCACGTTGGTTGAAGAGTAAAAGGGTCGTATATCCAGACGTAGGCCGCAAGGTGTGGTTTGCTTGGGTCGAATAATTCTTTCAATCCACCCTTCACATTTTGCGACACATCCTCGAGCCGCGCATGATCAACCCAGTGTTCCGCAGCATATTCGGTAAAGGATAGTTTTCGCAGGCTGTAGCTAGTGACGTCGCTGTCGAGGTGCAGCAAACACCCCAAACATGCTCGTGCAGCGAGGGTATGAGCAGGTGTCTCGGAAATATGATAACGGCGGAGAATAATGTCGTTTGATTCAGCAAGGCGGGCGGAAGTCAAGAATTCCTTGACCGAGAAGTGAGAGAACTGTACGAGTTTTTTGGGGTTGAAAAAAGGTTTACCATCGACGAAGACAGAAAAACTAGGGCTGTCATCGACGATGGCAAGAAAACCAGGGCAGGTAGACAAAACCGCGTGTATGGGATCCTCCAGGCGCCAATCCTCGTAAAATTTCGGGATTAAACCTGCCTTGAAGTCGAATGCGAGCAGTTCAGCAAGTTCTTCTACACGAAGTGGGCGGACAGCCACTGCGACTAACTGCAACAGACGATGGGCGGATTCCCAGTCTTCCTCGTTGATCTCTCGCAAGGTGCGTTCGTATGTCTCGTCGAGCATTTCCGGTAAACAGGCCAGTGCATGCCGGATACGTGCTGGGATGCAGCCACAAATATTGACCAGCTGACAATACACCCAGCGGAACCTACATCACAGAAATGAGCGAGTCGTCAATAATTCGGTATTAAGCCCTTACATCCCCTGGGCCTTTTCTGTGAGGACGTCGATGACCAGTTGCTTGTCCGTCACTTCCCACCTTTCGTTTTTTGGATTCGTATTAATAACTGACTTGATGTACTCTTCGATATCTCTCTTTTGTCCGCTTTCGTCATGCAGGGAAACCGTGTGAGGAACTAAAGGCTCGAGAAAATCCTTGATATCCGCCTCTGGTCGGCTCGTGACACATACGCGCAGGTGAGGTATTTGTGATTTGATAAGATCTCCTATGAGGTTCAGGACGTCGTCACGGGGTGATGGGTTGGACGATGTGTTCGGAAATTCATCCAAAGCGTCCACAATTAAGTAGACGGGGGCTTGTCCAGGGAGTTCAAGCAGGTCCTTTAAACATCCTGTAAGTACATTGTCGCTGGGATGACGCGAGCCATTGGCATGTTCTGAGTACAACTTGGATAAAACATCAGAGTAAGAGTCGGATTGATGACAAAGTTGGACCAGAAAGGACGAGAGTAGTCCGCATAGGTCCTTTTGATCTTCCCTGAAATCGCAGTAGAAGAACGCCAGTGACGCAAGCCCCGCTTTCCTCATTGCATCGACGTCCTCGATGATCGTGGAGCTGCCAACACAGTAACTCAGTACGTTCTCCAGATGGGAGTATGAAAAGTTTGACGTACCAAAGTACACTCTTCCCTGCACCTGCTATAAATCGGAAAAATTCAGTCTCTGGGAGACACAAGGAATTACCGAATTGGCCTTAACGCACGTTTCCCATGAACCCATAAAAGGGAACCCTCAGACGCTTTCCATTCTGGGTACGTGTTTCCATGAACGAACCATGCAGCAGACCCGTAGTGGCGTGTCTTGCAGGCGATGTTGTGGTTCTTCCATGGGTCGGGCGGCGACAACCATCTTCGAATATCCTCCTCCAATTTGTCGCCTGCCAGGCAATCTCAGCAATTCCGGTCAGCAATTTCAACATCAAAAAATGACTGACGTTTTGACTTGTTCGTGTCACTCGCGATTTCCTGCATAATTTCTACTACTCAGTCAGCTACTGACTTGCTTCATCGGGGCCCCGCAGAACATACCGAGCGGATGCCGGACATAGTTAATCGATGTTTTTCCATCTAAAGAGAAACTCAACACAAGGCATAAGCTCAGAAGATTTTCTCACCGTCCACCACATTTCTCATATTCCGGAAAAGTCCGTAGACGACCTCGAGGGTCTGCGCAGCAGTTATCCGGGCCTCATCCTCGGTTAGCCGATCCAACCTCTGAAGTATCGCCTCGATATCCTTTCCCCCAAGAAGATCCTTCTTGACAAGAGCTTCTGGGTTGCATGGTCAGGTGAAATAATATCTCACCTAATGCAGACTCACTTAGTTTTCCTTGCTGTAACTGTCTGGTCGCTAATGCCAGGATGGAGAGTAGCTCCACGAGTATCTTGACGATCATCTCGATCATGCTTTCCGTAGGAGGGATCTTGGTATAGATATCTAGGCGGATCAAAAAATGTTCAACCGACGCTAGCAAATCGGCTAATGTGTCGAAATCGTCAAGAACACCCTTGACCGCCTGATACGTTCGGATGTCACAAAGATGCGCGCTCTGGGACGAAATGAAGTCACATACAGAGAGTAGGATACCGAGGCCTGTGCGTATTGCCTTCAGAGGTGGAAGAGGCTAGAGAATGACGGTCAGGAACATTGAAACCCAATCAGCGGCTACCGACGTACCAGGCCGAGATGCTGACTAATATTTACGACGGAGGAAAGATTATGTAGAACTGATAGGACATTCTTGAGGGGTTTCGATATCTTGTCCTTTCCCCGAATTTCGCTTGAGGTTTCTGTTTGTTCACGAAGAACGGCGGTAACGGACTCGACGGTGTGACAACTCTTGAGCTCCTCTGCGAGTGGATGATTGGCCAATGCTTTGCCAGTCTGCTTTTCATAATCTCGAAAGGCAGCCTCGAAGAGGACCTGAAATTGAGACGGCCCTAACGGGTCGCTCATGGAAAATATGGGAGGGGGAGGAAGAGTTCGTTTGGTGGGTGGGATGTGGTGGAAAAGGGTTGAACGTTGAACGAGGACGGCGACCGACAGTCGTGCACTGCCTCGCATCGATACCACGGACACCACAAGCGTTCACATGTTCACATGTTCACACGCTAGTTGTTGCCAATTAGGCGTGACGGTGAGTGTGTGCCACGCGCTGAGCCTCGTGCATGCTGATCCTCGTGTTTGCCTACATGCTCACCCTTTCTCTTTGACAGCGTTTTTCTTATCCTACTCATGACATGACAAGCGTTAAGGCTACCCGGGCCGGGCTCCTCCAACCTCTCGGAATGTTCCGGCTGCTGGATACAGCTGGGCCTTGTGGGCGTCGCGTTCCTACACGCTCGAACTTTCTTGTTTTGACTGAGTTCATTTCTTCAGGCCGCGTCACCCTTTAATCTTTTCTTTCATCTTTAGCCCTTTACTTACTCTACTCGTTTCATTTCTCTCTGTTCTTAGCTCTGATGACCTGCCCTGTGCCCTGGCTAATCTTCGTACCTGTTTCATTCTTTTTCTTCCCCTGCGACACACTTAGTTTGATCAGTTACTATACTGCTACTGTAGTAGATACAAAGGATCCTAATGTATTTAAGAGCTTCCTTTAGTACTTTAATCGTTAGAGTCTCCTGACTCACCTCGGTCTTCTTCATCGTCTTCTTCGTATGTGCTCAGTTGTACTCCATTTCCCGATCGCCCCGCTGCGCTTTCGACTCTCACTAGGCTATCCGCTCCCGGCCCCTACCTCTTGGCTCAGATCGGCGCGAGCTCGAACCCCAATCTTCTTTAGTGTTGCAACAAGCTCCTCGCATTTGGCTGAGATCGCCTGTCGCTGCTCCTCGGTTGTCTTTGCAGTGATGCCGCACGTGATGATGATGGCCTGGACGCTTGCAACACGGGGAGGGAGAACAAGCCCTTGTTGTCGCCATGTACCATGACCATTACACCGATTGTCCGCGTCGATAACCCCCAAGAGTTCTGCCATACGAAAATTTTCCCTTGACCAGTGGGGTCGTTAGGGTCTTCAACGAAGATGTTAAACATCTCGGGCCTTGAGAAGTTCTGACCAAGGCAATGAGAAGTCGCCCCCTGGATGCCGCGGCCAGAGGTACGGATGAAACCTTCCACGGTCGTAGTGTAAAGGCCGCCAGCAAACTTCCCTTTGTCGGATTTCACACCAGGGATAACCGGGACCACAAGAAGTTCCTCGAAGACGCGGCGGTATAAGTCAAGAATTTCCAGGACCTCTTTGTCAGCTTCTGGTTTCGTGAAATGGGCGGTGTGACCCTCTTGCCATAGGAACTCCCTTGTCCGGATGAAGGGCTCTAAGAAAGAACTAGTCAGGGCATGTAATCCTAGATATATTATATGCGTACGAGTCATAAATTCCCACCGAACAACGCTGTTTCACTGGTTCAGTTTCAACGGAAGATCTCTGTGGCTCTTGATCCACTTTGCGTAATCTTAGTCGTCGTCAGCGGGCGACAGACCGAGGTAGAAATTAGTCTCACAATGATACATGGCAGTTTGCGACGTAGGACGGATCGCGATGGGTTCTTCAAGATCCGATTGGCCTCTAGATTAGCACGGTCAGTCCGAGCATGGTAGTGTCTGGTTCCCATAGACGCACGCTCGCGTAACCCAAGCAACTTCGGGAGAGAAACATGATCCTTTTCCCGCTCCAGCACTTTTTGAGACACGAACACCGGGAGATACGCGTTTTCAACACCCATCTCCTTGATCTTCAAGTTGAACCATTCTTTGTCATCGGTCCGAGTAAGTCCCATCACTCAATGTGGATGTGAAGAGCCCAATACCTTGGATGATTTCCCATATGCTGTACGACCAAGGCTTGAGGCTATAGTAATCAAGCATGTCCGCCTTAATCAAAACCTTCGACGAGTATTTATTCGGCGTGATGCATCACCAAAGAGGGCACAGATACGGAGAAATACCCATGGTGTACCAGGCAGCAAAATCAACCTCTTTCTTCACACCGATGGCAATCTGAATGGCACCCTCGATCTTCGCGTCTTCCCTTTCCGTCTTCTTCTCCTTCTTCTCCGCAGGCTTTGCCTGAGTAACGACGCCATCCACCAACTCGCTCTTCAGCGCGACAAAGTCAGTATCGTGAACCTTGGCATCCGCCGTTTCCAGATTACGTAGATAGGCAAGGATGTCCTGTCCAGAGAGGAAGATGGTCTCGCTTGAAGCAGACGCGCGAACTGCGAGTGGGACTTTCTCAGTAGCCGGGGGGCATCAACGACGGTGGTGACTCTGGGAAACCTCTCAGCGTTGAGTCCACGATCGGCGTATTCCGAGTCGGAGTGGAACGTCTCTCTTGGACCTTGACAACGAGCATGCGACCTTGCATGCGACCATTTTTATCAGGACAGGTGGTTTGAAAGCCTATCCTTTGCCTATACCTTCCATCCCGCGAAATTGCTTCCCACATCGTTGTGGAGCCTCTAGGCGATAACAGACCACCATAACATCAGGCAAAAAAAAAAATCGCTCCAATATCCTTGATCTAGATCACCAAGCAGAACCCGATGGCAGACTCGTGGACATGACCTTCGGTGTGGAAGTGACCTATCTTTACTGAGAAGCAACGTATGTTACGCTGTTCTGTGATGCCCCGACCACAATTAATCTCTTTTTCCCTTCTTTTCTCTCTCGGATATTTGGCCTTTCTAGCGTAAATTCAAACCTCTCGCCTCTCCCAGAAAAAGCTCCGGACTCGTGTAGAGAAGCTCGCGTCTAGAATTTGCGTCGTGTCGCGCCAGAAACCTTTCGTGCAACAACCATTGCAGACGACGTCGAGACGTTTCACCCATTCTGTCCGTCTCTGAGCCCGGTGGGATTCAATTCATCTCCCGACAAGCAAAATTCCAAGTTACCTGGACGTGTTACTTAAGGCATTCACGCCACACACTGAGGCCAACCCTCTTTTGTCAGGTTCGTTTCTTTTTTCCTTCCGCTGAGATGGAGTCTGATAAATCTTGTGGGAGAAGCCCTTTTTTTCCCTTTTCATTTCTATCGCGCATGCCTTCCGATGGAACTTTTTCAATTTGCTCCCGGGGCCGTGCAGATATTGGATGCTGAGTCTAATCAAACACGAATACATCGCCTTGTGCTTCACCGCGCAGTCACTTACAAAAAGGTGGTTCGAATGTGCGTCTTGCCCACGCCTGATGTCGTTTCCCCTGTCGGAGTCTTCATGCTTTGCTGCAGAGGCTTCACAAACAATGTGGTACTTTGGGCGCCTCCGGCTACGGAGGATGGCGCGTTGTTTTGGTTGAATGGCGTCTGAGTTGATGCGGTGTGCGCATCCTAGAAATACGAGTTGACTAAGCTTCTCCGCGGCTGTTGGCGCACGCGAAGCGTGGACGTCTGTCCCCTGTTGCCTGCAAAACGGGACACACCACACGCGTCCCGTGGACATAGTCTTCGTCATTGATTTCCAATTAGTGTACTCGTGTCTTTCTCATTCTCTATCACATGATTTCTAAATTTCCTTATACCACTGCGTGCATTGCAGACTATTCAACCTGATAAAAGTTATAGAAAATTTTAATTAAATGTTAAATAT
>QLOU01003219.1:0-16618 GCA_003313715.1 Russula abietina | reverse complement strand
GGCTCTTCTCAGCCGGCAGATTTTCGAGCTGCCATCTATACAGTGAAAGGCAAAGCGAAGGAAGAGCGCGGTATTTCTGATACCGTCAGGGATGTTAGGGATGATCATGCGGCTCAGAGGGAGTTGCTCGCTTGATCCGGCACGGGGGGAGTAAGTTTCTGTCTCGGTACTAGTACCTCAGTCTTCTCAGGCTGCTGTTCAGGATTGCCTCTACCTTTTGGTCCTTCTCCCGGCCATCGGCCGTGACTCGATGACCGGGAGTGCTGGACTCACGCGTTCGACTTTTTAACTCTTTGACAAAACCTCACGCCTATTCCCTGACCTCCCTCGACCATTACACGTGCGGCGCAAGACAACGAGCACATTTCAATTCTCTTCCCACCCTCACAGCCACCCCCTTTCTCCCTTTCCTTCGTCTTGGTCCCTCCTACTTTGAACCTTTGGACGACGATCACCTCTAACCGTAACCGTGCGAGGACAGCACGCCCATCGCATTCACGTCGTCACTCTTCCTTAGGTACCATCAAGTTCTCTTTACAATTTTCCTCAACTCGGAGAAGTAGGACCTACACGTGCAAGGCACGCCCTCCTCCAGGTCGATGAGAGCATCGTGCGGAATATCAGCGTTTTCCCCTCTTTCTTCTCTGTATATACGATCCTGTCTGACCATGTGGAGTCTGATCATATCTGGGTCATCAGAAAGAAAGAAGAAAAAGGACCAAAGTCAGTGCTAGAAAACGAGTTCTGGACTAAGGGTTGTACGGGGGGCGTACAGCTGCCGCGTACTAACTGTGGCTAGTGTTGATAATTGCAGTCCAAAATTCGGAAGAGAGGTTAAAACTGGGGCAAAAGAGAGGGAGAAAGCGGCTGTGAGGGGGGAAAGCATTTTACACGGGAGGCGAAATGATGTCAATAAAATAAATGCTGATTATCGGATCTGAGATCCATCACGTGGATCTTGATGAGTTATTTCAAATGATCTGGTCCGTGCTGTGCTCTTCATGCCTTTGGTTCATCCGAATATAAAATCATATCAACTCCCGATGTTAACACCAGCCTTGCTCACCTGAACTTCACTGGGTACTGGATAGTGCGTGATCCTTTCCCTTCTCTTTTACTAAAGGCTTACTTCGCCAACTCATCACCTTCAAATCTTTTTTTAGCTCACTTTCGTTTATTTGGACTTTCCGACTACACTGTTCGTTTTGACAGCTGAACATACTAAACACTTTCATTGATTACTCAACCAGAAAAGAAAAACATCCAACAAAATGCGCCGATACGACATAGTCACTGGAATTCTTCTCATTCTCTCCATCATTGACTTCACTCTCGCGGCTCCTGTATCAGTGCAAGAGAACCATCAAGCACGCGTCGATGTGGTTCACATGCCCAAAGACCTGACAACTGTGTTGGGGAAGCGTTGGGGCGAAGAGTTTTTGAAGCTAGGGGAGGAGTACTTCAAGACGTCGGGAAAATCGATTGACACGTCGGGAACACATTTGCCGTCGAGCACAGCGCTGTCGGGGACCGACCATGGGTCGATGAACGCCATGCAGTCGCCAGCGCCGGACCTGGCATCGTCAGCAGCCACTCCGGATTCATTGACGGAATCGCCGTGCTCGTCATCGTGCTTGTCGTCGACATCGTCGATGCAAAGGCTGTCGCCCCGGGGGAACTGTTTTACTTGCTTCAGGATGTTGGAGGATTTTGTGAATGGAGTCCTCGATGGGTTCCACGATCAGATGATTGTGCATGCGCCACGCCCTCCCACGCCATCAGACTTGTCACCAGATGTCATTGACTCCGGGCCAGGTACTGATTACTATAGCTCCGACTCGGACTATGAATTCGAATTGAGGCCGTATGCGCCGCGACCGAACCTGAACTCAAGACCACCGATAAACCCGCCGGTCCCGTCGGAAGACCCAAACCTCGACTTCGAACGTTTGACAATTGCGGACGATGCACCACCGTCAGATTTACCACCGTTGAGACCAGCGTCACCTAAAGAGGACCCAGAAGGGTCGCAATCGCAGCCCCCAGGGTTGCGATTGCTCAACCAAGAGTCGCTTCTTAGGCCCCCGCCCTCAAGTCCAACTCGCTTGGGGCCACAGTCGTACAGCGAGGCAGATATTCAAGCCGCTATCGCTGCAATGAAAGGCAAAGCGAAGGAATCCAGTAGTATTTCCGACACCGTCAGTGACGGTAGTGAGTAGTGACGTTGGGAATGTGGCCTGGAGCGAGTTATAGCCCGCTGAAAGGTTGCTTGATCCGGGGGAGTAACTAGTAAGTTTCTGTCTCGTCCCTCATTCTTCTGCCAACCTTCCTGACATTCTGACACTATCACCTTCCTCATATTAACGGTTAACAATCTTGGCGATCTCTAAGTACAGTACATCTGTGACCCGTGACTTCTAAAACCGGTGGTACCGTCGGCCGTGGAGTACATCTTTATGTGGTCTCCTAGATTACCCTTACCTGCAGAACGCAGAACTGAAAATAAACTGGCTTCGCGTGGTCATTCGGATATACAGTAGAGGATGGGCATCTCTCAAGCTGATTGCCGTGCCTCTTAACATGCGGAATACTCGGGAACCTCGATTAGACAAAGTATCTCCTACGGGGAGTCGGGGACATTAAATGTGCTTGGTGGTGGCGCATGCGCATGCGCTGCAAACGAACCTGAACTCAGGGCCGCAGATAGACTCATCGGCAAACCCGATGTAAGGAGTGCGTTGTGGCTGCGCGTGAAAAACGGAACAATCGTCGGAGCGCCCACTATCACGTGCCGCTTTGTTGATTTTCTTTTCTTTATCTTTTTCTCGTTGTCCTTTTAGTCTTCCTTTTCACTTTCCTTTATCCTACACCTCTGGTCTCGCACTCTCACTCTCGCTTACTGACATCAAGACACTACCACGCGGCAGCTGTACGCACTTTCGTTTATCTTTCTTTAGTACTCCCTTTATTTGCTTATACTCTCGCTATTCAATCACCATCACCGGCACCCCCGAGGTTGCCGTTACTAGAAGTAGCGCTCGTGTATTTAAGACCGCCCTCTGGCTCGTCGAGGATGAATGCGGAGGATCCACCACCGTTGAAGCCATCGCCGCCTACAAAGAATCTGGAGGATGGCCAGGCCTCAGGCCACGCACCCGGGCCGCCACTGACAGGCTCGGACTCAGAGATCTGGTGGACAGGGCCGCCACCGACGGAGTTATACTCGACCACGGTGGGACCTTCACCAGAACCGGGAGAAGGGTGGCCGACAGAGCCAAGCACGAGGTGGTTGCTGAGCCAGCAACAAGCCCAGATTCGGAACTACACTTAGACCATCAGTTATTGAGCGCGGGCTCTTCTCAGCCAGCAGATTTTCGAGCTGCCATCTACAGTATGCCGCGAAAGGCAAAGCGAAGGAAGCGCGCGGTATTTCTGGCCCCGTCAGGGATACTGGGAATGTAGCCCACTGGCAACCTGCCGAAAGGTCGCTTGATCCAGCTCGGGGGGAGTAAATTTCTGTCTCGTCCCTCACTTTTTTGCCATCCAAGATTGCCTCTACTTTTTCCTGGCCATCGGCCGCGACTCGATGGCCGGGAGGATGGTTTGCAGTGTGCTTTTCTCACGCGTTCGAATTTTTCACTCTTTTTCAAAACCTCACGCCCATTCCCTGACTGCTCTCCGTCGACCACTGCACTTTCGGCTCAAGACAACGAGCATAATTCCGTCTCTTCGCCCTCACAGCCCCTTGCTCCCATTCCCCCTCCTTCGAAATTTGGACTGCGACGATCAACTCTAGCTACTGTATAACCGTGCGACGACAGTACGCCCATCGTATCCATGTCGTCACTCTTCCTTAGGTACTAACAACTTTCTTTATAAATTTCCACTTTTCCTTAACGACCGGCGGATCGTTACCAGTTAACCCGCGCATCCGCGCATCTCCGGCACCTTCACCGCCTCCTTAACGGAGTAATAGGACCTCCACTTGTATTTATACAAGTCCACCTCCTGGACCGAGAAGGCCAGTTCAAATACAGCAGAATGGCCGCGTCTTACTAGATGCCTAATCCAACAATAACGGTGCCCGAAACGAGTAGATGCATGCACGCATAAATGCTGCGCCGGGTGGTACGAAATATGTCAAATAGAAAGAAAGAAGATCAGATTCAGCGCTAGGAAAACAAGGCTAAGGAATGTACGAGGAGCATACAGCTGCGGCTAGTGCTGATAATTTTTGTTCAAAATCCCAAAAGAGAGGGAGCGGCTGTGAGGGGCAGCTCGAATTTGTTCGCTGTCATTTACACAGGCGATGACTGTGGTCTAATCAGGCCCAATCTCGCCGATCATCGGATCTGAGTACCCTGAGTTTCGACGAAGTCAAATTGGCTAATTTCGTGATGTGATCTTGATGAGTATCATATCGATCCTGTGCTTTCTTTCTGGCCTTGGTGCATGCGAATATAAAGTCATGTCAACTCACGGTGTCAACTACAGCTCCTTTCTCGCCTTAACTTCACTGGGTACTGGATAGTGCGTGTACCTTTCCCTTCTCTTTCAATTCGCTAACTCATCCATCACCCTCTCCAATTTTTTTCAGCTCACTTTCGTTTATTTTGGAATTTCTGACTACACTGTTCGTTTTGACAACTGAACATAACACTTACATTGATTACTCAACCACTAAGCGTAAAACATCCAACAAAATGCGCCGATACGACATAGTCACTGGAATCCTTCTCGTCCTTTCCACCATCGACTTCACTCTCGCGGCTCCGAGTCCTGTATCAGTGCAAGAGAGTCATCAAGCACGCGTCGATGTGGTGCACATGCCCAAAGACCTGACAAAGGTGTTGGGAAGGCGATGGGAAGAAGAATTAGAGAAGCTGGGGGAAGAGTACCTCAAAACCTCGGGAAAATCGATTGACTCGTCAGGAACACATCCGCCGTCGAGCACAGCGCTGTCGGGGACCGACCATGGGTCGACGAACGTCGTGCAGTCGCCAGCGCCGGACATTGTATCGCCAGAAGCCGCTCCGGATTCATTGACGGAATCGCCGTGCTCGTCGTCGTGCTTTTCATCGACATCGTCGATGCAAAGACTGTCGCCTCGGGGGAACTGTTTTGCTTGCCTCAGGCTGTTGGAGGCGCTCACGAGTGGAGTCTCCCACAATCGGATGATTGTGCATGAGCCACACCATCCCACGTCACCAGATGCAAGTGGATATAGCCCCGACTCGGACAATGAATCCGATTTGACGTCGCAACCGGACCTGAACTCAAGGCCAGTTAGGCCACCGATAAACCCGTTGGGCCCGTCGGAAGACCTCGACTTCGAACGTTTGACGATTGCGGACGATGCGCCACCGTCGGGTTCACCACCGTTGAAACCAGCGGCGCCTAAAGGGGACCCAAAAGGGTCACAATCGCAGGCGCCAGGGTCGCAATTGCTCGACCAAGAGTCGCTCCTTACCCCGATGTCTACAAGTCCAATTTACTTGGGGCCACAGTCTGAGTCGCACAGTGAGGCCTCTCAGCCGGCAAATCTTCAAGCTCCCACTGTAATGAAAGGAAAAGCGAAGGAATCCAGTAGTATTTCCGACACCGTCAATGATGATGTGACTAGTGGCGTTGGGAATACGGCCTGAAGGGAGTTGCAGCCCACTTAAAAATTGCTTGATTCCGGGGAGTAACTAGTAAGTTTTTGTCTCGTCACTCACCCTTCCGCCAACCCTCCTGAGCAACATTTTTACTTTATCATCCTCCCCATTTTAACGGTTAGCAATCTTGGCGACCTCTAAATACAGTATTCCAGGCTTTCAGCGACCGGAGACCTCTAAAACAGGTGGTACCTTCGGCCGTGGTGTACATCTTTACGTGGTCTGTGAGTGCGGGAAGGGATCGGATTTATTTGCTGTCATTTACATGGGACGAGTCTAATCCGAGGCCCAATCTGCTGATTATCGGACGATCATGACTGTGATGATGAGTATCCATAGGGATCCTGGGCCTGTGCTTCACTTCACGGCCTTGGTGCATGCGAATATAAGTTCATGTCAACCCCAGCTCCTTGCTCACCTTGACTTCACTGGGTACTGGATAGTGCGTGTACGTTTCTCTTTGAATTCGCTAACTCATCACCTCCATTTCTTTTTTTAGCTCACTTTCGTTACACTGTTCGTTTTGACAACTGAACATACTCAACACTTACATTGATTACTTAACCAGCAAGTATAACACATCCGGCAAAATGCGCCGATACGACATAATCACTGGAATCCTTCTCATCCTTTCCATCATCGACTTCGCTCTCGCGGCTCCTGTATCAGCGCAAGTGAAACATCAAGAAAACGTCGATGTGGTGCACATACATAAAGACCTGACAACTGTCTTGGAGAAGCGGTGGGAGGAAGAGTCAGAGAAGCTGGGGGAGGAGTACTTCAAATCGTCGGGAAAATCAATTGACTCGTCTGGCACACATTCGTCGATCACAGCGCCGTCAGGAACCGACTATGGGCCGATGAACGTCGTGCAGTCGCAGTCGCAGTCGCAATGGCTGTCGCCCCGGGGGAACTGTTTTGCTTGCCTCAGGCTGTTGGACGAGTTTGTGGATGGAGTCATTGGTGCGTTCCACGATCATGATTGGATGCATGTCCATGAGTCATACTATCCCACGTCATCAGATGATAGTCTCGGTTATAGCTCCGAATCGGAACATGAATTGGAATTGACGCCGTATCATGCGTCCCAACAACCGAACCTGAACTCACTGGCAAGGCCGCCACCGATAAACCCGTCGGGAGACCTCGATCGTTCGACGATTGTAGACGATGCACCACCGTCGGATTCACCACCTTTGAAACCAGCGCCGCTTAAACAGGACCCTGAAGGGTCACAACAACCGCCGGCCCGAGGGTCACGATTGTTCAACCAAGAGTTGGTTCTTAGGCCGTCGTCCTCAGGTCCAATTTACTTGGGGCCACAGTCGCACGGTGAGGGCTCTCAGCAGGTAGACTTTCAAACTGCCATCGATGCAGCGAAAGGCAAAGCGAAGGAATCGCGCGGCGTTTCTGGCACCACCAGGGATGTTGGGAATGAGGCCCACAGGGTATCGCAGCCCGCTGAAAGGCCGCTGGATCCGAGTCAGGGGGGGTAGGTTTCCGCCTCGTCCCTCACTCTCCAGCTGTCCCTGCCTTTCTTAGGCCGTCGAAGATGCGTGGGAAGATGGCTTGCAGTGTGCTGGACTCGCGTTTTCGACCTTTTAACTCTCTTTCAAAGCCTTACGTCCATTCCCTCTTGACTAGCCATCGTGAGACGCGAGACAACTCGTGTATCCCCTTTTCCCCTTTCCCACTTCCCGGCCCCTCATTCAAGCTCTTCAACCTTTGGACGACGACGATCGACTATAGCTACAACTATGCGACAACAGTACGCCCATCTTATTAACGTATTCATTTTTCCATACTAACAAAATCTCTTTACAGTTTTCTACTCTACGCTGCGCCGGTCGTATAGAGTATTTTCACCTGTATTTAAGCCCGCCCTTTTCCTAGTCAGGGACTCGGAGAGCATCGTGTCGAATATCAGTGTGTTCCCTCTTTCTTATTTTGTTGCTGCCTTTGCTCTCCCTCTCTCTTCGCCGTTTGATGCCAGGGGACCGCTGTCCTTGTTGTCCTCGCGGCCGCCCTCTTTTTGTGTATCCTCAAGCAGCACCTCCTTCAATTGTGGTCTTTACTTCTACTCTGGATAGCACGCCCACCATTGCAGCCCAAGTTTAGCTATACCAGTGTTTCCCCACATCCCATCGCATTCTAGACGGCGCTCATGATCTTTGTATTTCTTACCCAGTCTCGAGGCTAGATAGACGAGTCTAATTATGAACTTCAAGGTTGGCAATACTGATAGATCTTGGGCAACAAAAGGTAAGACACCACATCTGTCTTTTTCTGCAACTGTGATCCATCGGTTTCAACGTGAGGAGAATGCGTCACCGCGCCAATTTAGACTCCGATCCTACAGCAATCAAGTCGCTAGCGGTGCTAGGTGAACGCCTCAAAGTGTAAAGCGAAGGAGTCTATTTATAGGGAGGGATGACAGCCACGGATGAAGCAGAAAGATCCCATATAATCTGTTCTGAGCAGCGCATGCGCACTACCTTGCGCACTACGCCTGTCGTCGAACCGGAGAATGCACCCTAGGTACTACTTTCGCATGATACACTTATGACACTCATGCTAGCTCTGTGGCTCATGTACATCTTATCCACCCCGAACAATTTGTTGTTTAACTGTCAGAGAAACGAGAGAAATTGTGCAACACTACTGTCAATATGTTCTATCTCGGCCTGTGCCGCCCTTTCTTACCGGCAACCGCCGGCGTGTAGCGCTGTCGGCACGACGTATCTTGAACATCAATTGAACACAGGTATTCGGCATACTGCTCGATGGCACTTCGCTTCTCAGATGAGTTACTTCTAGTATCTGAAATGATCTGACATATTGATCCTGTGCTCCTATTCATGGCTTTGGTGCTATAAAATTGTCAACTCCCGATGTGAACTCTGCTTAACTTCACTGGGTACTGGATAGTGCGTGTGCCTTTCCGTTCTCTTTAATTCGCCAAACTCACCACCTTTTCCAAATATCCTCAGCTCATTCTCGTTCATTTTTAACTTTGCGACTACAGTGTTCGTTTTGACAACTGAACACTCTGCTCTGAATACTTACATTGACTACTGGTATTCAACCGGCGAGTATAACACATCCAACAAAAATGCGCCGGTACGACATAGTCACTGGAATTCTTCTCATTCTTTCCATCATCGACTTCGCTCTCGCGGCTCCTGTATCAGCGCAAGTGAAACATCAGGAAAACGTCGATGTGGTGCACATACATAAAGACCTGACAACTGTGTTGGGGAAGCGGTGGGAGGAAGAGTTAGAGAAGCTGGGGGAGGAGTACTTCAAATCGTCGGGAAAATCAATCGACTCGTCTAGCACGCATTCGTCGATCACAGCGCCGTCAGGGACCGACTATGGGCCGACGAACGTCGTGCAGTCGCAGTCGCCAGCGCCGAACCTAGCATCGTCAGCAGGCACTCCAGATTCGTCGATGGAATCGCCGTGCTCGTCGTCGTGCTCATCATCGACATCTCCGACGCAAAGGCTGTCACCCCGAGGCTGTTTTACCTGCCTCAGGCTGTTAGAAGAGTTAGTGGATGGAGTCATTGGTGGGTTCCACGATCACGATCTGATACATGTTCATGAGTCATACTATCCCACGTCATCAGATGATGGCCTCAGCCATTATAGCCCCGAATCGGAACATCGATTGGAATTGACGCCGTATCATGCGTCCCAACAACCGAACCTGGACCCACTGGCAAGGCCGCCACCGATAAACCCGATGGAAGACCTCGGCCGTTCGACGATTGTAGACGATGCACCACCGTCGGATTCACCATCTTTGAAACCAGCGCCGCCTAAACAGGACCCTGAAGGGTCGCGATTGTTCAACCAAGAGTTGGTTTCTAGGCCGCCGCCCTCAGGTCCAATTTACTTGGGGCCACAGTCGCACAGCGAGAGCTCTCAGCCGGTAGACTTTCAAGCTGCCATCGATGCAGCGAAAGGCAAAGCGAAGGAATCGCGCGGTGTTTCTGGCATCACCAGGGATGTTGGGAATGCGGCCCAGCCCGCTGAAAGGTCGTTGGATCCGGGGGAGTAGGTTTTCGTCTCGTCCCTCACTCCCCTGCGATCCAAAGCTGTCTCTTCCTTGCTCTGGGCATCGATGATGCGTGGGAGGATGGCTTGCAGTGTGCTGGACTCGTGTATTCCCTTTCCTACTTCCCGGCCCCTCGTACAAGCTCTTCACCCTTTGGACGACGACGATCGACTTTAGCTTCTACTATGCGACAACAGTACGCCCATCTTATTCACGTGTTCATTTTTACATACTAAACAAATCTCTTTACAGGTTTCTACTCTACGCTGCGCCGGTCGTATAGAGTATTTTCACCTGTATTTAAGGCCGCCCTCTTCCTAGTCAGGGACTCGGAGAGCATCGTGTCGAATATCAGTGTGTTCCCCTCTTTCTTATTTTGTTGCTGCCTTTGCTCTCCCTCTCTCTTCGCCATTTGATGCCAGGGGACCGCTGTCCTTGTTGTCCTCGCGGCGGCCCTCTTTTCGTATATCCTCAAGCAGCACCTCCTTCAATTGTGGTCTTTACTTCTATTCTGGATGGCACGCTCACCATTGCAATCCAAGTTTAGCTATACCCGTGTTCCCCCACATCCCGTCGCATTCTAGACGGAGCTCGTGATCTTTGTGTTCCTTACCCAGTCTCGAGGTTAGATAGACAAGTCTAATTATTGGGTTCAAGGCTCGCAATACCGATAGATCTTGGGCAACAAAAGATAGGACACGTGCCTCCGTTTGATGACATTGTTTAGACCTGAAGAGAATGCGTCACCACGCCAATATAGACCCCGATCCTATCGACCAGCTCGCTAGCGGAGCTAGGTGAACCGGTGAACGCTTCGAAGTGTAAAACGGAGGGGATTCTTTATAGGGAGGGATGAAAGTTATAGATGAAGCAGAGAGATCCCATGTAACCACGACGCCGCACTGGCAGTGATGGCGTCCGTCGTCAAACCGGAGAATGCACCCTAGGTGCTACTTCCGCATGATACACTTATGACACTCATGATGCCTCATGTACTTATTCATCCCAAACAATTCGTTTAACTGTTAGAGGATTGAGAGAATTTGTGCAATACCAGTACAGTACTAAGTTACTACCTTGGTTACTACTGTAATCTCGGCCTGTGCCGCGGCTGCCGCAGGTCCGGCAACCGCAACCGCCGAGCTGTGCTGTCGCGACACATCATCTTGATGATGAGGGAGAACATCAACACAGGTACTCGGCATACTGCTCGATGGCACTTCGTTTCTCAGATGAGTTACTTTTAGTATCTGAAATGATCTGACATATTGATCCTGTGCTTCTATTCACGGCTTTGGTGCTATAAAATTATGTCAACTCCCGATGTGAACTCTGCTCACCTTAACTTAACTTCACTGGTTCACTGGGTACTGGATAGTGCGTATACATTTCCCTTCAATTTTGATTTGCCAATTCATTACCTCTCCAAATATTTTAGCTCACTTTCGTTCATTTTGGACTTTGCGACTACAGTGTCGGTTTGACAACTGAACATACTTACATTGACTACTCAACCAGCAAGCGTAATGCGCCGGTACGACATGGTCACTGGAATCCTTCTCATCCTTTCCATTATCGACTTCGTTCTCGCGGCTCCTGTACTAGTGCAAGAGAACCAAGCACGCGTCGATGTGGTGCACATACCCAACGACCTGGCAACTATGTTGGGGAAGCGATGGGGTGAAGAGTTAGAGAGGCTGGGAGAGGAGTACTTCAAGACGTCGGGAAAATCGATTGACTCATCGGGCACACATTCGTCGTCGAGCACAGCGCCGTCCGGGCCCGACCATGGCCCGACGAACGTCGTGCAGCCGCCAGCGCCAGCATCGAACATAGCGCCAGCGGCAGCCAATCCGGATTCGTTGGTGGAATCGCCCTGCTCGCAGGTATGCTCGTCGTCGACGCAAGGTCTGTCGGCTCGGGGCCCGGGGGGTTGTCTTAATTGTCTCAGGTGGTTGGAGGAGTGGTGGAAGGAAGTCATCGATCCACCACTACGTCAGCATATTACAGGGACCGTGGCGATGATACACACGCCGCAACCGAACCCGAATTTAAGGCCGTCGACAAACCCGTCGGTAGAACCGGACTTTAACTACATGGACCATTTGATGAATGCGGAGCATCCACCACCATCGGATTCACCACCGTTGACACCAGTGTCGCCTAAGGAGGGCCCACAGGATGGGTCACTAGAGCAGGGCACAGGGTCGTCACTGCCCGAGCAAGAGGTGGTTCTTAGGCCGTCATCAAGCTCAATTCCCTTGAACCATCAGTCGTCGAGCGTGGCGTCTCAGCCGGCAGATTCTCAAGCTTTCACCGCTGCAATGGAAGGCAAAGCGAAAGAATCCAGTAGTATTTCTGGCACCGCTAGTACGAGTGATGCGAGTGGTGGTTGGAAATGACTGATGATGTGGCCCGCTGAAAGGCCGTTTGATCCGGGGGAGTAACGAGACGAGTAAGTTTCTATCTCGTCTTTCACTCTTCCGTCTTCCGCCAACCCTCCAGAGCAACATTCTAACCTTTTCATCTTCTTCATTTAACCGTTAGCAATCTTGGCGATCTCTGAACACTGTACTCCTGTGACCAGTGACCTCTACAACCTGTGGTACCTTCGGCCGTGGTGTACATCTTTACGTGATCTCCTAGATTATCCTTACGCAGAGCTGAAATAAACTGGCGTCGCAAGGTCATGCGGATATAAAGGATGAAGATCTGGATAACTTACTCGAGAGCCTCGATTGGACGAGGTGCCTCTTGCGGGCATTGAGCGTGTTTGAACGAGGTGGTCTTCGCAACTCAGTTCGCAATGCGGGTTTCGACTTGCTGATGTCGCAATCATCAAGTAGGGTTATACGGACATTGCATCCTCCCCGCCAGAAATCGAAACGGCTTCCAGAATGCACATTAACATCCACTGGCAGTTAGTCACTGATGGTCAGTATAACACGGATATACGGATATAGTTAAGAATGCGGCCCAGAGGAGTTGCGGGCTGCTGAAAGGTCGCTCGATCCGGGGGAGTAGGTTTTTTCGTCTCGTCCAGGACCGTCTCTATCTTGTTCTGGAAACCGATGACTGAGATGGCTTGCAGTGTGTTGGACTCACGCGTTCGGCTTTTTCACTCTCTTTCTAAAACCTCAACTCCTTCTCGACCAGTGGGCGACGTGCTGCGCAAGACAACTCGTCTAAATTTCATCTCTTCTCGCTCTCACAGCCATTCTCTTTCTCCCTTTCCTACATACCGGCCCTCCTTCAAGTTCTACAACCTTTGGATGACGAAAATCAACTCTAGCTATAGCCATGCGACGACAGTACGTCCATCGTATTCCCGTACTCTTTTTTACGTACTGACAAATTTTCTTTACAAAATTTTAACTCTTCATGTACAACTGGCATCATGATAGCGTTGACGCGCGCATCCGTTCATCGCGTTCATCTCCGACACCTTCGCCGCTTCCTTAGCCCGGAGTTGGAGTATGGAATGCCTTCACCTGTATTTGAGGCCGCCCTCTTTTTGTGTATTCTCAAGTAGCACCTTCTATTGTGGTCTTTACCCCTACTCTGGATGGTACACCCACCATCACGGCCCAAGTTTAGCTATACCAGTGTTACCTCACATCTCATGGCATTCTAGACGGCGCTCACGATATTTGTGTTGCGTGGCAGCTACGGAAGCTAGATAGACATGTTTCAGTATGAGGATCAAGGGCGCTGCCAAAGGCTAGCACTGGAAATAGCATAGATCTCAGGCACACACCCAACCATCTGGCTACAGCGTGCATCTGTTGTAGCGAGAATTCGAGTGTGAATAGAAAGCTAGGCCAGCCGGAGATAAGACACTACACTTGTCTTTTTAACTGTGATCCATCAGTTTTGATGTGAGGAGGATGCGTCCCTGTGCTGGTATAGATCCGATCCGATAGCAATCAAGCGGGAGCGGCGGCGCAAGTGAACGCCTCAAAGTGCAAAACGAAGGGGATCCTAATCGGGGAGGGATTGCAGTCACAGATGAAGCTGAACACTGACAGCGCACTGGCAGTGTAACTTTCAGAGAAATGAGAGAATTTTGGTCGTCCACCACCAGTGGCAAAGCGCAGCGTCGGAGTTTGGTTTGGAGTGGGCCGGAAGAGCGGGGCGAGCTCATCTTCAACCGTGCCCACCGCCATACTCAGCTCGCTCTCAGTAATCACACCCTCCCACCATTTCCTTCAGCCAATGCATAGTCATCGATTCTCCGCAAACGACAGAGCCCGCAAGTAGCACTGTCAACTGACCAGTCGCCACTGCCAGTCGCCTTGCCAGTCGCAGTTATATTTCACCACAGGTAACGCAGCGAAGAATCGCCTCCATCTCGCAGAAGCAACTTCACAACCAACGGGTCTGTTGGGACCACCAGCTCACGGATTGCTGCAGCGAGCGCGAGAGCCCTACCCGCCCGCCCAGCTCACCTCTCCGGCTGGACCTACAGGCTTCGCGCTGCACCTAGCAACCACACATGTTCATAGTACAGCACCGAATCATATCATGCACCCTCACGCTCATTGCTCGCCCTCGACTCGACTCGCTCCCAGGCGCCAAGATGTGCAATACTGTGCATATAGTGGTATCTAAAAATATTCTATAACGGCTTGTCCCGCTGCCGGCGCAGGTCCGGCAACAGCTCGTGTAGCATGGTCTTACGATCAGCACAGGTACTTAGCAGCTTGCTTGCTGGCACTCCGTTTCTCAGGTGAGATACTTTTAGTATTTGAAATGATCTGGCATACCGATCCCGTTCTTCTATTCGTCGGTGGCCTTGGTGCATGCGAATATAAAATCATGTCAATTCCCGACGTTAACTCTGCTCACGTTAACTTAACTCCACTGGGTACTGGATAGTGCGTATACTTCTCCCTTCAATTTTAGTTCGCCAATTCATTACCCTCTCCAAATCGTTTTAGCCCACTTTCGCTTATTTTGGACTTTGCGACTAACTTAGTTTTGACAACTGAACATACTGAACACTTACGTTGGATACTCAACCAGAAAGCATAACATATCCAACAAAATGCGCCGGTACGACATAGTCACTGGAATCCTTCTCATCCTTTCCATTATCGACTTCGCTCTCGCGGCTCCTGTATTCGCGGACGAGAAGCTTCAAGCACGCGTTGATGTGCCAGTGCCCAAAGACCTGACAACTGTGTTTGGGAAGCGGTGGGGCGAAGAGTTAGAGAGGCTGGGGGAAGAATACTTCCAGGTGTCGGGAAAATCGATTGACTCGTCAAGCACACATTCGTCGTCGTCGAGCACAGCGCCGAACATAGCATCGTCACCAGCCACTGGCAATCCGGAGTTGAAGGATTCGCCCTGCTCGCAGTTTTGCCCGTCGTCGACATCGCCGATGCATGGTCTGTCCGCCCGGGGCATGGGAAGTTGTTTTAATTGCATCAGGTGGTGGTGGGCGTGGTGGGAGGATCTTCAATTTTTCGACAATCCAGTCCTCAATCCATCAATCCGTCATCAGACTACAGGGACCGCAACGCGGCCGCAAGCGAATCCGAACTCAAGGCCGCCGATAAACCCGTCGACAGACACGGGCTTTGGCTTGGACCATTCGGTGAATGCGGAGCATCCATCGCCGTCGGATCCACCACCGGTGAAATCGGTGCCGCCTAGTAAAGAGGACTCACCGCATGGGTCACTATCTCCGGGAACAGGGTCGTCACCGCCCGAGCAAGAGGTGGCTCTTACTAGGCCGCCATCAAGCTCAATTCGCTTGAACCATCAGTCCGAGTCATCGAGCGGAGCCTCTCAGCCGGTAGATTTTCTAGCTGCCACCAATGCAATGGACTTGAAAGGCAAAGCGAAGGCATCCAGTAGTATTTCCAGCACCGCCAGTGATGCTAGTGGCGACACTAGCGATGGTTGAGGTGATACTGCCCGCTGAAAGGTCGTTCGATCCGGGGGAGTGACTAGTAAGTTTCTGCCTCGTCCCTCACTCTTCCGTCTTTCGCCGCCAATCATCATCCCGAGCAACATCCTAACTTTATAATCTTCTTCATTTTATCGGTTAGCAATTGGCGATCTCTGAACAAAGTACTCCTGTGATCAGTGACCTCTACAACCGGTGGTACCTTCGGTCGTGGTGTACTTTACGTGGTCTCCTAGACTACCCTTACACAGAGTTGAAATAAACTGGCGTCGCAATGTCATTCGGATATAAAGGATGAAGATCTCTGATTACTGTACGTCGTAACATGCGGGATAACTTACTCGGGAACCTCGATTGAACAAGGTGCCTCCTGGGGACATTGAGTGTAACTTTCAGAGAAATGAGAGGATCTCGGCAGGCAAGCGCACCATCGGAGTTTGGAGTGGGCCGGAAGGAGCCGGCAACGTTTTGTAGCCGGCCGCGCCGGGCCAGCAGCTTGTCATACCATACATACTCATATCGCTCTCAGTAATTACGCCCTCCCACCACTTCCTTCAGCCAATACGTAGTCTTCGATTCTCCGAAAAAAGAGCCCGCAGACACCGACACTAGTCCCAGTCCCATTTCACCCACACACCACCAGCAAAGCAGCGAAAAACCATCTCCATCTCGCAGCAGCAACTTCACAACCGGCAGGTCTGTTGTGACCACCAGTTCACGGGTCGCTGCCGCGGGCGCGAAACCCCTACCCGCCCGCGCATCTCACCTTTCTGGCTGGACCCACAGGCTTCGCGCCGGCCAATGCACCTAGCAACCTCACATGATGTCCATAGCATAGCACCGAATCATATCATGCACTGGCACCCTCACCCTCACTGCTCGACTCGCTCCCAGGCTCCAAGATGTGCAATACTGTGCATACAGTGGTATCTAAAAATATTCTATAACGGCTTGTCCCGCTGCCGGCGCAGGTCCGGCAACAGCTCG
>QLOU01003201.1:0-14081 GCA_003313715.1 Russula abietina | reverse complement strand
CACGATACATACGACAGAATTTAGGTGGGTTATTACGACAACATCGTATACATAGTACTGAATTATGTGGGCAATCCCTCGAAACAACTGCAAAGAATTGATGACCATTCCACATGTTGACCTTTGGACTGCTTTTGCTGCAAGGGCGTGGCACTCAAAACTGTTTGTATTCAGTTCTTAGCATAGCTGGAGAAATCCCTGTGGAGAGAATGTGAGTTTGTTTGTTTTTCTCTCTTTTCCAGGTCTATTTATGACCTAAATCAGTAATGAGACACTGCAACAAGCTCTACGGTGCTGCTGCTAAGTGGTTCAAATTCAACCAGCTTATCCTCTCTCTTCCGACCACAGTTTCTGTATTGACTCATATATGAGACACACAGTGAACAGTGAACCGCGTCAGTGGCTCGTAGAGGGGCACGCTTGACCACCAGCAAACTGTCTCCTTCCTGGGCGTGTACAGTGACAATGACCTGGGGTCTACAATTCTGGCCCTTTTCACAATTGACTCCAATTGAACGCAATTTCCTCAAACAGTCCAATCCAACCCGATATTGGCTCTGTGAAAAACACAAATGACCCTTCTTAAATCGGGGCCCGAAGGCCCAGCTGGCAAAACTCCATCACAGAACCTGGGTCGGCAGATGTTACCGGACAGTGAGTTTCTAGAGGAGAGAGCGCTGACTGTCTACCAAAGTGCGTTTGCTGGGCAAACACGACTGTTCTGTTCTCTGTTCGATTCAGTTTTTGAGATGTGTACCGCTGTTGACTCATGGACTGACATGGTGACTCATCGACCATATGCCCTGGATCCAGATCTACTGGATCCTCAATAATGGTAAAAGACATTGCCCTGCCTTTCTAGTTTCTGTTACTGTACAAGACTGCCCCATGTCCGCTTTACGATACAAGTGTGCCTCAAGAACCCCTTGTGTGACTCATTACAATATGTTTGGAAGTTCCTTTATGATACAGAAGCTTTACTAGACCTAGTACTTACCACGTTTAACCAACCCTTCTGTTTGGCAGAGAGTCAGTTGGATCTGGACATACAGAAGGAGTGCTTTGTTTAGCAAAGCCCGCCCTTCTTCTCGGACTAGTCAACCATCGTCATCGCCTTTTAGTACTATACAAATTTCATAAAGCCTTTCGGGACATCACCATCCCATATAGAGGGAATGGTGAGCTCTATGGCGTAGATATGTCCAAAACGTGTTTAGGAGTGAGTAGAGGTGTCCACAATATCGTGTTTTTGGCCCTGTTTGGCTTTGCCTGATAGATTTCGTTCGTTTCGAGTATAAATAGCCCCATAGTTACAACTGTAGAAGCCCTAAGCTTCTCTTGAATCTTATTCTGTGCTTCTTAACATTTTCCTGTCCACTCAACGTTCTCAAACCATTTCCATACCTTTTTAACAAATCACAATCTTTCTCACGCTTAGTAAACAAGCAATACTTAACAAGAAACTAAGAACACGCTTGTTGCGTCTTCTAGAAGGCTTTCAAAGCAGTAATTAAAGTCTATAGAATTGAGTGCCCGTGTTACGGTCAATCCAAGTCACTCAACAATCAAACCAGTCTTGTACAATCGAACACGAAACCGGCTATTGCCTGAACGCCTCACAGAGCGTATCAGCAGAAACGTCAATGGTGGCCAGATAGGCATTCAAGTTGCAATACAAGAAGGGTTATCTATGCTATTCTCGGGAGCAATACTGGATTTAATTGAACTATTGGAGTGCATCGCGTTCAACCAGAGACGTTAAGAAATAAGTTGTTCCATTTACGAAGACTTTCTGACATACCCACCCAGTGACATATTCATGGCAGATGGTAGGGAGGTGTGAGAGAATGTGTGAGATAACAAAATTTAAGAGAGGAACAGGGCAAGTGGTGGAGTGAATGAGTTGCAACCAACTTTAACCTGGCACTTGTCCCCGACACTACTAGTACTGAACTGTCTGTCAGGCCTATCGAGTACATGACCAAGATGATCTAATTCCACAACATACTATCAATTGTAGTGGTGGTCATGCTAGCAGACAGGAAAGGATCACGTGAGAGTTGAAAGGTGCAGTGGAGGGATCAGCAAGGTGATGACAAAACACAACTGTGCTCACACAAGGAGATAGGAAGGAGAGGAGGAAGAAGATTAGATGACTCTGAACATTAGGGGTTGTACTCGAAGCTCTTAAATACATAGAGATCCTTTGTACTACAAGTAATCGAGGGTATGGTACTGATCTAAACTAAGGTGTGTCAAAAGAGAAACAAAGAGTAAAAGAAAAGGTAAAACAGGTACGAGCTAAGGAGAACACGACTTGCCTTGGGGCGAGTCACGTTTGACGCTAGAAGACAATGCAGGTGTATCTATGACAGGAGAGACAAAAGGAAACGAGTCAGAAACTAAGGTATGAAAGAAACTAGGGACGTGAGTAAGTAAAAGGAGCTGTCAAGTAAGATAAGTATGAAAGAAGAGCAGATGCGGCCTGAAGATAAGGAACTGTAACAAAGAGACAGGGATGAGCATGTGGGCAAATGCGAGGTAGTGTTGCTGCGACCGGCTTGAGGTGTTTTAGTATTTTCGAAATAAAATGACAAAAATGTGCTTAGATCGCTTAGTCACGATAAGTAACCCATCGACTTTTGGGGTTCCGAATCTGTATAAATATTTTCAGAATTTTACAGATTTTATTGAGCCCAATATAGCCATTGACTCATTTTTTACCAGTCACTTGTAAAAAACGAGTCAATGGCTATATTGGGCTCAATAAAATCTGTAAAATTCTGAAAATATTTATACAGATTCGGAACCCCAAAAGTCGATGGGTTACTTATCGTGACTAAGCGATCTAAGCATGTTTTTGTCATTTTATTTCGAAAATACTAAAACACCTCAAGCCGGTCGCAGCAACACTATGCGAGGCCCGGTGTGTGCAGCACAAGGCGCACGCCCGCAGAATCCAGCACATGCATGATGTTAAAAAATGAGAGCGCAAAGGGAAATCGTACTAGTGGTAAGGAGACAACAAGAAACTTTACGTTACAGTAACGCCGCGCAACAGAAAGTGATGTAATGCATAATTACCACCAACCAAAGATCTCCTGATGCCTCTCCCTGTCCAAGGGAGAAACTGCTACAGGGTGAGTAGTGAGCTGTCGTGCAGCAACGAACGTTTCTATTCCCTTAGGGAGAGGTCCCGACGGTTGCAAACCCTCCAAGAAAATATTCTCCAGGGCGGGTAAAACTTCTGTCGTTCTACCCCCAACAAGTTCTTGCAAGGGGGGGGCAATACGGGACACAAATTCTTCCGATATGTAGAGATTCTTCACAGCAACAAATGAACGTAAAAGATCCAGCCATAGAGTGTTTTCAACATCGTCTTGCCAATGGGGTCCCCAATGTCGATTTTCGGAAATGCAGAGGTCTTCTAACGTGGAAACGGGAGGCAAGGACGAGGTGCAGACCTGCTGAAGGGATGAAAGCTGCCATTCTGACGGCGTGCATGGGATTAGCACGCTGAGTGGTCTGTTGTGTAATACCGACATCTGTGAGATAAAGGTGACCTTAAGATACCGAGTGACAAATGTGATTTGCCCCTTTTCCTGTGCCCTCAGGGTTGGTCTTCGACTGATGAATTGGAAGAGTTGTGGTGTGTCGAATATGAGTTGATTGAAGAAGATTATTTCCAATTTGTCGAGTCGAGGGGCATCGATCCGGGCCAAGATCACCTCCAAATATTCGCTGGCTCCTCCAAATTCGATTTTGGTGAGACTCGGAAGGATAGATCGTGTAAGAGGAGGTGGAGGCGGACGTCGGGTTTCTAGGGCAGGGCGAGGTCGCGGGTAAACAAAATTAAGGCAAAGTGACTCAAGGTTGGTCAACGAAGAGAGGCTAGTGGCCATTACCTCGGGTGGAATGTACCCGCGACGGGGAATAGAAGAAAGGTCAAGATGGACGAGGTGAGTGGATGACAAGAGTAGTTTCGGTATTCCCGGAAATGACACCCCGTCTTCCAAGATAAGCGATCGCAGATTGGGTGCAGATCCGTCCAGGAACGAATCGGGAAGTATTGCTTCCGGTTCCTCGTCAATGGATCCGGACAGGCGCAGATGTGTCAGCTCTGGAAACGGTTCAATTATTGCTGCCGAATTTGTGAAATATCCTAATTTAAAACATGTGAGATCGATTTGACAGACGCGATCGCTGTGCTCGAGTGCAGCGATGATGTTATCTTCAATAAAGTTATCGTCAATAAATGGTAAGACAGGGCCGCCGACGCAATCGGTGTCGCGAATGATGAGGGGTAAAGGCGGTAAGATGTCCAGTGTGTCCCTCGCGGGTGTTAAGGGTGTACAATAGAGTCGCAGATTTAGGCGGAGTGGTGATTGAAGAATGACACTTCTCCAGCGTCGACACACGTGTGCCAGCGTTATCCAATCCTCTATTCTTCGTTTTCTGGGTGCTCCACCAGTATCTTCATCCACATAAAAATTAAATATTTCTAGTAGGACATCATCGGGGATCATGTCAAATGTTATCAGCCAGCCTATGTCGCATCGTCACTCGGTAGTCATCGCGTGATATTGCACGAATTACATACGTCGATATCGGCTACGTATATCCTCGCTAGTCCGGCGATGTGCAAAGTTGTCTACTGTCATCGAGCCTTCTGAACGGCAATCTATTGAGATCGATGAGCCAGGGCGACTAGGAAACGATGGAGGGGCGAGGGTGGTGAAGGGGTAGTGAGGTGTGGAGACTTGATGCATTGATATCCAGTTGGGCGGAAAGAGGGACACGGTTGCAACTTGAAGCGCACTGGGTTGAGTAAATTTATACAGACTCGGACAACGCCACTTCCCATCAATGATGCATTACTGTAATAATGATGCAATGATGGCCCATGCCTCATCGCCCTCATCCTCATGTTCCGACTTAAATATAGTGCGCCTTCCTTGCATTCTGATGAGGTCTTCTTAAGCGTCCGTTGGTGCGACGGCCTGCTTGGCTGTCCTTTGAAGACCCGGCCGTCCCGGCGCACAGCACACAATAATCCGAGAATGTCTCCAGTTGATAAACAGGTCCGAAAAACGGTAGGAATGCCGCTCCCAAAGAAGTAACAGGACCATTATTCCCGTATACTCACCTACTACACCTATCAACTCAATACCAAGTGCATGCATGCAAACTGAAGTGCAGGTGGCTGTGCGCACCATCCGCACGTTGTCACCGCCTCCTCTTCAGCACAGGAACAGACTTCTGAAACCAAATATCCTCGGAGTTCCCTGCACTTTCTCGGTCCGCTCTTCATGGCGAACCTTAAATTGCCCGCGGACATAGCGGTGGCGCTGTCGCGACGCCGCCACCATGAGAGATCTTATCATTACCATCTACCCCGAATCAAGAATTCCAAGCAGATTACGAAGCATGACGCGTTGCTGTCGCGGTGTGGCAAAGGCGACGTGCAGTAAATGCATCAGCTAAGAGCTTCATGCGCGCCAACTTTCATCGAGACCATGTAGCTGCTTATCACACCGACTATCTAGTGACGGTACTTGAATATGAGAGACAAATCACTCGTAACTTACATAGGGCTGTCGAGGTGTGATGTTCGTCGAAAGCTTTGATGATATTAATCTGATAGCCCCACGCGGATACGCGGCATCCACGGGATGTACATTACGAACAAAGCATTGCGCCGTGCAGCACATGCAGTGCCGCGATAGCGAAGCGAGCTATCCCGGTAACAGCGGTCCGTAATAAGATGGTGCCAGGGCGGCTAGGAAACGAAGGAGCGAGGGAGGCGAAGGGAGGAAGGCCGCTATGGCGGTAAGGTGTGGAGACTTGATATCCAGTTCGGTCTGAGCAAGGCCATTTACTGTAAGGCCTTGTTAGTTACTTGATCAATGCGGCAGATAAAGTTCTTCTGAGATACTTCTGAAAGCTCATCATAAGGTTTAGCGCATTCAGCCTGCATGCAGGAGAGAGGAGAGGTTTGCTCACTGGCCGCGTGACCAGTGGGCCGAGTGTCTCAGCGCCTCTTGGCTTCTCCATCCATCATTGCATCATTAGTTGCGCAACGTATGACTCAAATTGCGATTATCCCCTTCCTAGCCCCAACACTCACCCCGAACACGCTCTACGACTGGAACTACACCACCACGGCACAACCAGGGTAATCAACGAACATCAAGCTTGACCGACGTCATGTTCCCCACCCACCCTTTCTTTGCCATCTCTCCCCTCCGCCCTTCTATCTGCCGCAGATTATGACCATATCTCCCTTTGTCACAAGGGTAGTTATAGATAAATTGAACGCGACAGTCACAGATGCCCTCAATTCCGATATCGGCCACGTGAAGGGCACGCCGAACTGGTAACCATGGCCGTACCTGCCAACTTGAACCCGGTCTTGGTGATTAGTACTGGAGAAATCTTGTTGGGGAAGATGTGAGTTTTTCACGTTCTCTCTCAGTTCTTACTTCACTTCACGAAGCTGCTCCTTTTTTGCCTGACACTTTTTTTCCCGTAGCGGCCGCAAAAAAATCAATGCCAAGTTGAGCAAATAGAAACCAACCAGTTCAGCAACCAGTTGGACTGGATGACTTGGTAGAGCAGGACGTATGTGCGTATCATCTTCACCTCTCTCTGCCACACAACTTTTCAACGTGTAAACCGGACAGAAAGTGGCAAACCCATCTCTATCATACTCCCAACATGGGTACCTCTAGGGGCTACTTTTTTGGCACGAGACCTTCGCTCTCTACGCACTGACATCCGTGACGGACCCATGGCGGTTCCGAGCTCTATCCATACTGCACCAAATCCGTGTCGGTGGTTCCCAAACGAGGACTTCAAGCTGAACCACCTCCTTTCCGGGGGGCATACAACGACAACCACTGGGGAAACTATGATCCGAGTACATACATCCCCAAGTTCCTTGCACTTTCTCAGTCCGCTCTTTATTCCAATGTCGAACACCGCTAGTATGCCGTTACGCCTTGTCCAGATAGGTGTTCGAGTCCCACTGGCAGTCCGCCCATGGGTGGGTCTTGCTCAGCAGGGACCGGGCTCGGAGCGGCGTTCCTAGCTGAGAAGCAGCACATGCGTTATTTGGTTTCAGAAGTCTGCTGAAGAGGCGGTGCAAGCATGCAGATGACGCACGTAGGCTAATGCCTGCACTTTGCACTTGGTAAATTGGTAATGAGTAGGCGGGCGTAGGCGGGCATATGGGAATGACGGTCCTGTAGTTCGTTTCAGGATTACTGCCGTTCGGACTTGTTTGACAAGAGACATTGTGTACTGAGTGAGTGCCGTGCGGGGCGCTCTAACGGACGCTCAAGAAGTCTCCATCAGAATTCTAGGAAGGCCCGTCACTGCCATCCTATATTAAGTAAAAACATGAGGATGAGGCATGGATCGTTGAGGGAGGCGCTGTCTGGTCTGTATAAATTTACCCCTGGTGGTGAGCAATCCATTAGCAACCGCGCGCTGTCCCTCCCCCCGCACGCTGAATCTTTATCAATGATCTTTCAGTAGTATGTCAAAAGAGCTTCATCCGCTGCATTGATCAAGTAACTAACAAGGTCTCAAATAGCCCTACTCAGATCCCAACCGGACATCAAGTCTCCACAACTTACTACCCCTTCACCGCCCTCGCCCCTCCATCGTTTCCTAGCCGCTCTGGCTCATCAGTCTTAATAGATTGCCGTTCAGAAGGCTCATTGACGGCAGACAACTTTGCACGTCGCCGGACTAGCGAGGATATACGTGGCCGATGTCGACGTAAGTGATTCGTGCAACATCACGCGATGACTACCGAGTGACGATGCGACATAGGGTGGCTGATAACATTCGACATGATCCCTGATGATGTCTTACTAGAAATATTTGATTTCTATGTGGGTGATGCGGGTGAAGATCTTAATTACGCATATAGCAAACGAGGAATAGAGGGTTGGATAACGCTAGCACACGTGTGTCGACGCTGGAGAAATGTCGTTTTTCAATCACCACTTCGCCTCAATCTGGAACTCGTTTGTACACCCAAAACACCTGCGAGGGACACCCTGGACATCTTTCCACATTTACCTCTCATCATTCGCGACTACAATTTCCACGACCCCGTCGAACCATCTATTGAAGACAACATCATCGCTGCACTCGAGCACAGCGATCGCGTCTGTCGAATCGAACTCACGTGTTTAAGATATCTCACAAATTCGGCAGCAATACTTAAGCCATTTCCAGAGCTGACACATCTGCGTCTGTCAGGATCCAAGCTATCCAAGTACGAGGCAATACTTCCCGATTCGTTCTTGGGCGGATCTGCACCTCGTCTGCGATCACTTATCTTGAAACACAGGGTGTTATTTCCGGGAATACCAAAACTTCTTTTGTCATCCACTCACCTCGTCTATCTTGAGCTTTCTTTAATTCCCCGTTCCGGGTACATTCCACCCGAGGTGATGGCCACCAACCTCTCTTCCTTGACCAGCCTCAAGTTCTTTCGGCTTTGGTTTGATTACCCGCCACCTCGCCCTGCCCTAGAAACCCGACATCTGCCTCCACCTCCTCTAATACGTTCTATCCTCCCCAGTCTCACCAACATCGAATTTAGAGGCGCCAGCGAGTATTTGGAGGTGATCTTGGCCCTGGTCGATGCCACTCGACTCGAAAAATTGGCTATAACCTTCTTCAATCAAATCATATTCGACACACCACAACTCTTCCAGTTCATCAGTCGAATACCAACCCTGAGGGCACAGGAAAAGGGGCATATCGTATTTGGTAGTTGGCCCAATGTCAATTTCCATGTCCCATCACAGTTACTTGACGACGGACCACTCAGCGTGCATATCATATGCACGCCGTCAGATTGGCAGCTTTCATCCCTTGGGCAGGTCTGCACGTCCTTGCCTCCCGTTTACACGTTGGAAAACCTCACCGTTTCCCAACCTCAATATGGGCGACCACGTTGGCAAGACGATGTTGAAGAAAATCTATGGCTGGATCTTTTACGTTCGTTTATTGCTGTGAAGAATCTCTACATATCGAAGGAATTTGTGCCCCGTATTGCGCCCGCCCTGCAAGAACTTGTTGGGGGAAGAACGACAGAAGTTTTACCCGCCCTGGAGAATATTTTCTTGGAGGGTTTCCAGCCGTCGGGACCTCTCCTCAAGGAAATAGAAAAGTTCGTTACCGCACGGCAGCTCACTACTCACCCTGTAGCAGTTTCTCCCTTGGACGGGAAGAGACATCAGGAGATCTTTGGTTGGTGGTAAATATACATCACTTTCTGTCTCATTGACGAAACGTTTCTCGCTTGTTCTTGATCATTGTACTCTCATTTTCTAACATCGTGACCACTACGATTGATTTCCGTTGTGATTTACATATGTCAGATCTGGAAGTAGATCATCTAGATCATGTACTCAAAATGACCGCTTGCTAGCCCAACAATATATAAATTGAAGTACTCGTTAAAGTGAGAGTCGGAGAAGGGACAAGCCAGATATCTAGCCAACTTTCTCTCATTCAAGTTAGTACCAAATCGTCCTTGTATATAATCATGCATTGATATTCCAGGCTTGGAATTGGAAACGTTTCTGTAGCGATAATAATCCAAGACACTTTCCCGGTGTTGACAGATCTTGAGGCTTGAGGGTGGGGGGGATCTGCACGATTTCCGCAAGATCCCTGGTTGAGTGGCATTCAGCTTCAGAATTACCGGGACTTCGCAACTTCTTTTGTCGCCTTCTCGTAAATTTCACCACATGCGATGTTCACTGCCTTTCCGTCCCGATCGGCTTGATCAGCCACTGGTATGGTCTGCTTTAATTAGGTCCGCTCCTCTCTCGCCAACCAAATAAATCGGTCCCTGCGTATGCGCATTCGGCGAAAACGGCTGTACAACAAACACCCAAATAATACTCGGTGACAGACTCACCAAAACACTCCCATTGACGATCCTCAGCCCCTCAACACCCTTGACCTTTAGATCCGGATCGACGACTCCCCAATTTGCACAGTTGGCCCTCATCGCCGCCGTCCCCGTCAGATGAAACACCGTCAATCCACCCGCCCTCACATACGCCTCGAGCTCCGCATCCGTGTTCGTGTTCGCCAGTGCTGGGGTGGGACCGACGATGTACCCGTCCCAGGCGTGCACAGCGACGAGACGCTTCACAGATCTGACCACTTTCTTGAGGGTGAAGATGTCAAAGTCGGTTGTGAGGTATGCAGGGTCGATGGATGGTGCCGCGAAGGGATCAGTGAAGAAAAAAAAAACTTGAACGTACAACAAAGATGATTTCCCAATGCGACGATCTCGGGCTCGCACTCGGATCCTTCACCGTCCTAAAGATGCTCGTGTTCGCCGGCAACCTCAACCACCGAATATTATTGGCCAGCCCTCCTGCCAACGGGCCATTCTTCGTCGCATTCCACTGCGCGATGAGCCTGTCCCGTACTGCCGAGTCGCGGAAGATAGCGTCATATGTCTCGTTGCTGTTGACGGCGTACACGTTGGAGAGAAGGACGTGGTCGGTGAGATTCCACCCGACGGACGGGTTGTGTACTGTGCTCTGGATGGAGAGCGCTTCCAGGTCTATGCGGTCGCCAATGCCAGAGTGCAGGAGGATTATGTATAATGCGTGGGGGGTTCCATGGTAAGATGGTGTTTTGTGGACTTGTGGAATGAAGGGAAGCGCACTTGCCTCCTTCCTTGGCTGAGAACTCGACGGTGTGGAAGGAGGGTTTGCCGTTACGCGTGCCGGTCTGTACGAGCTTGGTGGCTTGCGCATTGATCAGGACGTCGAGGTTTGGACGTCTGAGCGCTGGAGCGAGGTATGCCGTGGCGGAGCTGCTTCGTGTTCCTCTGCCGATACTTGCCTGTTGCCAGCCTTATGCCAGAAAATGAGATAAGTAGGGGTGTAGCAATGGTGAGGAGGGTATGTACGCACCGATGCCGAGGACATCCCCGCTGTTCATGTCCTGATTGAACGGAAACTCGGCGGTCTCCTGCGTGGAAGCGATGACGCGCTTGTCGAGGGGCGTAGGGAAGCCCGGAAGACTGACGTCGACAGCTCCATGGAACCCGGGGTGAACTGGCCCGACGTGTTGTGGTGGTCGGCGGGGGCAACGAGTTTCTCGTTCTGTTCATTGATGGGGAATAACGTGAGCCGATAGTACTATAGGTAATGAACGAACCTTTTGGATATATTTCTGCATGCTGTTCCAGTTCCAGCCTTGATCTCCGGTGTGGGATGCATAGCGGTCAAAGTCGTCGGCAGATCCATGGATATGTGTCTGGTAATCTGGATGAGAGGCAAGTCACGATCATGACACGGGACGTATCAGGACGACAAATGATATGATGACTTACTGACAGAGCTAGAATTCGCCCTCTGGGATAGGGAATGCTGCGATCGTTGAACATGTACACGTGTCGGACGTAACTTATCTTATGCGATGCGACTGCCGTCGCCTATTAGGACATCATGAACTCAAATGACCGCCTAGCCCAACAATTGGAGTATTTGTTAGAGTCAGAGTCGAGAAGCGACAGTCCCAACAGTACTGGTGTCGAGTTGAACACGTCCCCAGTTTGATGAGACTCATTTCACTCCACCTCCCCTCACTCATACCCTCACACCACTCGTCTGCCATCGGCCACGGCTATGTCCCTGGGTATATAACAAAAGTCGTCAGAGATGGAACGACCTACTCCCTCAACGTCTCTGGTTGAACGCGATGCCCTCAGATGGTGTCAACTCCAGTCAGTCATGGAGTTCACTACGAAGACCCTGGTGTGGAAAAAGTGAGTTTTTCGTGTCTACCTCTTTGTCATTTCATTCTCTTTTCAAACATCCTGCTCTCCGTTTTTCTGCCATAGTGCCCACGCTCAACTTGTGATTCATATCGGCACACAAGACACCTGGATCCGCGACAAGTACAATGGCTCAACGCGCTCAACTGTCAGGTGGTTCAAAATCAGTTAAACTGGCAAGAAGTCGGATGGGACCAGGGCGTCAGTGCGTGTCGTTTTTCCTCTCTGCACAACTTATCAGCGCGTCAACACGACAGTGAGCGATAAACCTGTCACCGTAACGCCTCCAACGCAAGACGCCCCAGAGAACTACGTAGTCCGGCACGAGATTATCGGATTCCACCTAGCCATGGCAGTTGGCGAAGCCAAATTTTAGCCATCCTACACCCGAATTTGAAACGGACTCCCCTAACCAAACCGTGTCCTTTCTTCCTGGACCGCCCGTATCTAATCTCACGCTGCCAGCGGACATGACAGTGGCCAGTTGTCGTGTCGTCATCGCCATGAGGGATCTCATTGCCATCATCCTGTATGATCATGCATGCGAATCACAATAAATAAGCTGATTTTTTCGTAGCCAGGGTAGTATCATGGTTATCGCCGCATTCATCGTGACAAAGTAACTGCTTATTACACTGTACTTGAACATGAGACGAACTACTCGTAACTTACAGTGTGGATTGTCGAGGTGTGATGTTTGTTGAAGGGTTTGATGATCTGATGGCCCCACTGTGACTGGCACCCCAAAAGCGTATCCAGACGTGCATGCTGTGTAAGTGTTACAAATTCGATTATTTGCCTCTCACACTCTCACACATACTACTGTAGTAGTAGGTGGACCCGGCCTAGCCTCACTCCGGTCGTTCTGATGTGATGTCAATTGTCAAATAGTGCCACACCGTTACGCCTTGTCCAGATAGGTATTTGCGTCCCAGTCTATCCATAGGCCATCTACCATGCCCGCCTACTCTGCAAAGTACAGGTAGACTGTGCCTACCATCCACTGGCACATGTCCTCGTCGCCACTTTCCAGCACGGACTTCTGAAACAAATAGCGCACCTGCCGCTTCTCAGCTCGCAATGCCGCTCCGAGCCCGATCCCTGCTGGCAAGAACCATGAACGACGGTCCTGACTTACTGTGTGCTGTCATTACGGCCGTCGCCCCACGGACGCTCGGCGCTCAACGTTCAACAAGCTTTCATCAGAATTCCAGGAAGGCCCATCACTTCCAACTGTACCAAGGGGTTGCTTTGTTAAGTAAAAATATGGGGAAAGGGTATGGATGCGTGAATCATTGATGAGAAGAGGCACTGTCTATATAGATTAGTTCCAAGTCACGGCCCCGGTGAGCAATTCACTACCACCCGCTTCGTCCCGCTGTCCCTCTCCCCGTACGCTGAATACTTATCGACGAGCTTTCAGTAGTATGTCAAAAGAACTTTATCCGCTGCATTGATCAAGTAACTAACAAGGTCTTACTGTAAATTGCCCTGTTCAGATCCCACCGCCCGTGCCCCTCCATCGCTCCCTAGCCGCCTAGGCTCATCGATCTCAATTGATTGCCGTTCAGAGGGCTCATTGACGGTTGATAACTTTTCACATCGCCGGACTGGCGAGGATATACTGTACATGGCCAATGTCGACGTATGTATTTTGTTCAATATCACGCGATGACTACCGAGTGACGGTGCAATATAGGCAAGCTGACATTCGACATGATTCCCGATGATGTCTTGCTAGAAATATTCGATTTCCATGTGCATAAAAATGTGTATGAAGACATAAAACAAAGTATAGAGGAGTGGATAACGCTGGCACACGTGTGTCGACGCTGGAGAAATGTCGTTTTTCAATCACCACTTCGCCTCAATCTGCGACTCTATTGTACACCTTCAACACCTGCGAGGAGCACACTGGACATCTTTCCGCCTTTACCTCTCATCATTCGCGACACCAATTACGGCGGCGACCCTGTCGAACCGTATATTGAAGACAACATCATCGCTGCGCTCGAGCACAGCGATCGCGTCTGCCAAATCAATCTCACGTGTTCTGGATTAGGATATTTCAAAAATTCTGCAGCAATACTTGAGCCATTCCCAGAGCTGACACATCTGCGTCTGTCGGGATCCAAGCTATCCAAGGACGAGGCAATACTTCCCGATTCGTTCTTGGGCGGATCTGCACCCCGTCTGCGATCACTTATCTTGAAAGATAGGGTGTCATTCCCGGGTATACCGAAACTACTCT
>QLOU01003197.1:0-35969 GCA_003313715.1 Russula abietina | reverse complement strand
ATAATAATATTATATTTTACTATAATTATAGTGTTAAAATTATAATTAGAGATATATTATAATTGTATTTTTCTAAAATAATCAATATATATTAAATATAAGTTATAATCTTGAATAGCATTAGTGTATACTTGTATTCCATTTTTAATCTTATATACAATTTTTTTTTAAGGATCTACAAATATAGTATGCAAAATATTCTGCATCTTAGCCTATTTATCCTTTTTATAATCCAGATGATATATAGCTTTTAGAAAATTATCCACTTTCATTTTCAAATCCTTTATGAGGGTGGAAAAAACAAAGTTATAGTGATTGTTGGCTAGATTATTTACAAAGTCATCAAACTCTCCAAATCTACTATATAGAAGTAAAAGAGGGAATATGTTCAAGTTAAGGCTAGAATAGTTGTTAAGTATTTTGTCTTTTTGGCCTTTTTGCAAATCTTTATAGATTGAAGCATCATTGGTCTTGCTAGGCTTAAGGCACACTAATTTAAATATTCAGGCATCTTTAAAATAGTTATCCTTATGCTTATGTTTAGCTATTCAAGACATAGAAAATTTCAGTAAAAAACATAATATAGAGGAATATATCTACATACTATTTTATAGTATTCCGACTTTTATAAGCAATGGCTTAAACTCCTTAAGCTGGAATTCCTCTATTGTTGTTTATTTGTCAACTAACTCAATATTACTGTCTTCATTAATAGTAAAATTCAATTTAATGAGTAATTCATTCATTTTTTTGTTGTAAGGATTGAGTTTCAGATATTTGAACTTCCATATCTCTATATTGTTGATGTTAACAGTGGAAATGGGTATCTTTGCATCTACTAACTCAATTTTATTTTTTAAATGAATAATCATGTAAGTTTTATATGAAATAATCCAATAAAGGTCTATTATAATCAAAGAAAATATATCAAATATCAATTTCTACCATAGTAGTAGCAGTGTAGCCAATATGGGTCGGACTGATGGAAGTGGGGGCTATAGGGTCAGGGTTGACAAGAGTAGGAATGATAGAGATAGTGGGGGCTACTATCAGAAAAACACCTTTGCACTAGCAAACACTAGCAAATATTACATTTGCAAAAAAATGCTAATTGATGCTACTAATTGCTATATAGCTCTATGTAGCAACTAGTAGCACTGGTAGCAAATTTTTTTTGCAGATGTAGCAAGTAATAAGAGAAGAAATTATTATATTACACCTTCATTGTCAAAACACCTACATTGAAAAATAATCTGGTCTTAATTATCTACCTAACTGTCAAATACTAGTAGTATACTGATACATGTCTATGAATAAATTAATATAGAGTGATTGTGATTCCTCTAGAACTGTACAATAGGTCAAAAAACTGTCCCAATATTTGGCTATTTCAAAAAGATTGAGTTGTAACAAATTGAATAAATTACATAATAATTTAAAAATAATATATATTATATTGTAATATCTTGGCTTTCGAACAAGCCCAAGATCATGTGATTTGAATTAGAATTAATACAATAACAAGCAAAATAAAATACTCTATCATTAGGATAGTTTTTAACCCTCTATTATTTTACCAATATACCCTTTATTTTGATCCAGATTACTATAAGACCAAGTCTAAAATTTACCAACAAGATCATGTAACTTTGGTTCTACAAGTCTGATATATTGAATTTGCTTCAATTATTTTATTTTCTATCTATAACCCCTATATATCCTACATTTTTTGCTTGGTGCTTTTTGATTAATTTTTTAATTTATAAAGGCTATCCAGTGTATCAAATCTAGTTTACATATACTCTAGACAAGTTTACTATTGATAAAAGCAAAAATAAAACTAATTAGAATAAAGAAAATAGCAAAGAAAGCCATTTTACAATATAATTAATAAAGTAATCTTATATTAAATTACTACTAGGAAACTCAATAATGTTATTAAGGCCACTAAATTTATATAATATCATTACCAATTTAGTGTGTCTCCAAACAGTTAAAAATATACTTGTGATAACCAATGCTTGCTTTACTATTAAAATAAATAGTTTCTATATTAGAAACAATATAAAAACAACTGTCTTAATTTGTGCAATGCTATGGAAATTAAACTGTTCAAGACCAAAAAAAAATATTTTATAGTTATGTTAAACTAAAATAAACAGAATTGAATTAACAAAAAGGTTTATATTTAAAGACAGAAAAATATAGCTTTAAAATATAACTATTTTACTTACTATTAAATATAAAGAAGAAAATAATTTTGTGACATAATAATATATGGATTGAAATGGATCAGAAATAATGTTGAGGATTTAGTGACATTAACAACATTATTGAGTTTTCTAATAGTAATTTAATATAAGATTACTCTATTAATTGCATCGTAAAATGACTTTCTTTGTTATTTTTTTAATTCTAATTAGTTTTATTCTTGCTTTTATCAATAGTAAACTTGTCTAGAGTGTATGTAGACTAGATTTGATATACTAGATAGCCTTTATAAATTAAAAAATTAACCAAAAAGCACCAAGCAAAAATGTAGGATATATAAGGGTTATAGATAGAAAGTAAAATAATTAAAGCAAATTCAATACATTAGACTTCTAAAACCAAAGTCACATAACCTTGTTGGTAAATTTTAAACTTGGTCTTATAGTGATCTAGATTAAAATAAAGGATATATTGGTGAAATAATAAAGGGTTAAAAACTGTCCCAATGATAGAGTATTTTATTTTACTTGTCATTATATTAATTCTAATTCAAATCACATGATTTTAGGCTTGTTCAAAAGCCAAGATATTACAATATAATATATATTATTTTTAGATTATTATGTAATTTATTTAATTTGTTACAACTCAATCTTTTCGAAATAGCCAAATATTGGAATAGTTTTTTGATCCACTATAAATGAGCTCCATTCACTGGTCTACTAACTACTCTAAATCAGAAGAGTAAATGCACACTACAAAGAATTGATTTAACCAAAATAATTGACATATCTCTATCACTACTGGCACAATTAATACTGTTACTGTCCTATCTCCCACCTGAACTGGCTTTGTTGCATATATACTTTCAGGTATAATTTTCTGCTTACCATCAATATGGCCGTTGCATGCCACAACATTGCCTTTTGTACAAACTCCTAGTGCTATCCCAGTGTTAGTGTCCATGTATATTGCCTACTGCATTTTTCAATGCAACATCAGAGAATTCAAAATTATTGAAAGCCACAGCATAGATCATTGTGAAAAAAGTTATCAAAAGTGCTGCATAGGACAATGTATGATGTGCTAAAGCCATCAATTGCTGTGCTAAAGATCATGGTGCGATAGAGATGTGACAAGTGGACATACATTGCATAGCCATGTTCTGAAGTGTCTCACATGTCACATAGAGAACTACAACTGAAATGCAATATCAGATATCATAAGTACATTTCATAGAGTACTACTCACCAAAGAGCAGGTATTGGAAACCCCACAGATAGATTTACAATTGGGCACTAAATGTTGTGGTGTTCCGGTACGTTACAGGAAACAATGACACACTGTTTGATACAGCGGTTGTTGATTTTAGCCATACAATTGCAGTTAATGACATATTCTGAGCAGGTGAAATTGAAGGGATCAAGAACATAAGAAGGAGAATAAGGGATTAGATAAGAATCCCTTGACCATTTGTTTCAGCATGTCTGTTTTTACATTAGAAGATGAGACAGTTAAATGTCCAGTGTTTTGACCATGGGAGTGTGGGGAGAGGCTACAGAGTGCATAAATGTGTAGATGGAACAAAAGTCAGATTAAAGTCACAGAGGGCCACACCAGTGCAAGCTCAATGTTATCTCTTAAATGTATCCACCCATCTGTTGGTATGTTTTGTGAGACGTTGATATGCTAGGTATCTGTCTGAGTGCAGGAAAGTGGTGATAGTGCCTTCAGGTCCAGTTACCAAAACCAGAAATTAACTGGAACTGGACTGGACTATAATTGAAAATAACCAGACTGTCAGTCATGGTTACACCAAGATTGGTCCCTTATCAGTTACGGTTACACAAGCATCACATAACTGACTGTAACTGTGTGAGACCAGTTACAACCAGTTTTAAGTTAATTTTTGGTTCTTTTCCCTCTGCTTCCTCCTCTTTCTACATCCATATGCTGATGTGCCAGCTACTTCCAGGTAACATATCACACCATCATTTTTCTGCCCTACCAGCTGACAGCTGTCTCTAACCAATCACCACTTGTCATGTACCTTCCATCGTTATTGCCAAGCCAGCCACCCATCATACAACCACACTGGCACACCCGACTTTCATTTGTCATAATTTAGCCCAATACCCTCACTCATTCTACCATTTCAAACACATGGAGTGTTAAAATAGGGCTGGGCACCGTACCGTATACGGTGGATGGCCGTACTCCTAAGATGCTATACGGTATACGGGGGTACCCCCTCCCGTACCGTATAATGATTTCAAAACTCCTATCCAGTACGTTACGGCGGTGTCTACGGCAGTCTACGGCACTATTATGGTCATATGGACCTAAGCAAACATGTATTTGTGTGTTTATAAGAAATCTACATGCCCCTGCTACATGGGCACATGCGCAACCACCACTTAATGTTCAACAAGTCTGATGAGAACTCGTGTGGGTCCATGTGGCAGGGAACACCTGCAGCCAGGTCGCCCAGGTGAGGAAGGACCTGATTGCAAAGCGGGGTTAGAGGTGGTGAGCAAGCAGATACTAGCATGCACCTTGGATATTGTTCCGAGCGTGGCAATATCAAGTGCACACACTCTGTCTGTCATTGGACAATGGTGGAAGTCGGCACGTTACATGAGTACTCTCACCTTAATGGGCCTGATGGCCTAAAGAACTTTTGTTATCGCTGCTTTGTGACTGTGTTGCTCGTCCCGTATATCGAGCCATCGACCAAGTGGTCCATGTGTGAGGCAGTTGTCAACCCACTTTTCTGGGTTGTCCTCATTATCATCCTTGCCCAGAATGGATTCTCATCTTGAGAGACCATCTGGCCCTTGGTGCATATCTGCGATGGCCATTACAGTTACATACAAATACAACGTACACAAAAAATATTAACCTATTGTAACAATCTTGGTTTTATTGGCACGGTGTGCCATGCGACGAAGTCAGTGTTTAAGTACCATAAGAGTGCGTATTGTATCTGGCTGAAGACTAGCCTGGCGAAGTGAGATAGTGTCCCTCCCACTGGAGAATATGTGTTCGACAGCAACAGCAGATCCTAAAATATCATAAGTATAGGAAAAAGAAACGAAAGTTGAAACTTTACAGACCAGGAATACAGAGGACATCGCATGCAAGATGGTAAAGGTTTGGCCACTCCTCCCATTGGCCCCGCCACCACTTAAGTAGATCACATTTCTTGAAGTCCTTGCGCTTGATCTTGAAATAATCTCCTAGTTCATCAACGACTTCAGGATCGATAGATGCATACCGCAATGTAAAATCTGAGATATTGGTATCTATTTGATGAGTGTTGTCAGTAACCTCAGTACGTGCAATGGATGTAGCATAGTTTTTGTTGTAATATTCTTCTAGTAGGTCCTTTGACTTCTCGAGATCCGCGAGAAGTCCAAAATTGTTGGCAAAGTCAAGCTTCAAGCCCTTGTAAGTGATCCTTGGGTCAAGGACTACCGGAGTGTAAGTAAGGCACAATTGAAACTGAGATAGACGTATGGGCAGCCCATATGTAGAATGGAAATTGATCAAACTAGTAATAGTATTTGCTTAGCTTCTGATGAGCAGTGACAAGTCCATTCCAGATGCACGGGTCAATTCCACTCGGTATCTTTTGAAGAGATTCATGAAGGTGTTCTTGAAGGCCACGAAAGATGGCATGTATATGTGATAATATGGGCTGATGGGTAGCTGACATCTGGGTTGTCACTTTATGGAACTGCTCAAGCCAACCAGCAACAAGGCGAATTGAAGCCCACTCATCTTCTGAGAGTTCAAGATCGCGGAGGTCCTTATTTGCACGAAGGGCAACGAAAGTGTTGATTTCAGCCTCGTATTGCAATGCGCGTTCTATGTGTAATGTGTTTAACAATCAAGCTCGGGCTGCTCAGCAATATATCACTTACGCAACATTTGGTGGGTGGAAGACCAATGCGTTGGAACGTCAAGGATTAGTGTAAGTGCAGGCTCATACTTTGGTGCATCGGAATTTTTCTTCTTAATCACATCCACCATCAGCTCTAGCCAGTGCACCTTCTGCTGTGGACTTGAACAAACTGCACAGACAATTTTTCGAAGCTAGAGCACTATGAGTGTTACTGGACAGTGAGTCCCTAGAAGAGAGGGTGTTGACTGTTTACCAAAGCACATTTGCTGGGCAAACACGACTGTTTTGTTCTCTGTTCGATTCTGCTCTCGTCATGTGTCAATGTGCTGATTTGTGGACTGATATGGTAACCCGGCGACCATATACATTAGACCCAGATCTATTAGATCTCCTGTGACAGGTCTCAAATTAGAACTGTGTGGTGAATGGTCTGTCCATCACCCAGTTCTTGTCTATATTCGTCGACTACTATACAAATCTCGCTTTGTTGTCCGAGTACTGTACCGTCTGCTTTACTATACAAGTGTGCCTCAAGAAGCCCCTCCCTTATGTGACTCATTACGATACAATTGGAAGTTCTGTTACAATATAGAAGCTTTGCTAGGCCTAGTACTTACCACGTTTAACCAACCCTTCCGTTTAGCAGAGAGTCAGCTAGATCTGGACATACAGAAGGAGTGCTTTGTTTAGCAAAGCCCGCCCTTCTTCTCGGACTAGTTATCGCATTCCAGTACTATACAGACTTCATAAAGCCTTTCGGGACGTCGCCATCCCATACAGAGGGAATGGTGAGCTCTATGGTGGAGATATGTCCAAAACACGTTTAGGAGTGAGTAGAGGTGTCCACTATATCGCGCTTTTGGCCCTGTTTGGCTTTGCCTGATAGATTTCATTTGTTTCGAGTATAAATAGCCCTGTAGTTGTTACCGGAGAAGCCTTAGACTTCTCTTGAATCATATTCTGTGTTTCTCAATGCTTCTGAAGTTCTCCATACTCGATTATACTTTTCAAACAAGACCCCTTTACTATCTTCTTTCCCACGGTTACTTAAAGTAACAAAATTCTAGAAACAAGAACAGCACGTTGTAATACGCTTTTCGGAAGGCTTCTAAAAACATTGATAGAAGTCTATAGATTTGAGTGCTTGTGTTACGAATAGTTCAAGTCACTCAACAAGTCAAACCAATTGTACAAGTGGACCAACGAATCGGCTAAAGCCTGAACGCTTCACAGAGCGTATCAATGAGTCAAGGCTGAAACGGATGGCAATATTAAAATTTGCTCACCTTATCTACTGCTGATAGAATATATTCGACGGGGCCCTGCCAGTCCTCAGGCTCCTCCTGATTGGCCTCGTCATCACCTTCCTGGGTTGCGGCATCATTGTCTGCTTCTTCATTAAGTGGTATGCTAACAGAGTCCTGGTAATTATTGCCTGGAGAGTTCGTTTTCCTATTATTTGTGCGCCGTTTTGCACCGATGGCCTCAAGAAGCTTCAAAATGTGTCAAAATGAAGTACAGGATGCAGTTCTTATTTCGAACCTTGAGTGCTGCAAGATGAATAGTATGTGGCATACACCGAAGCCGTGCCCAGACTGGATCCATGTCAATGCTTCTACTAGCTGCATGTTCAACAAATACATCGACAAATGTATCCATGTTCGACGCATTGTCTGTTACAAACGCGATGATCTATCAGCAGTTAGGAAGCTCATCTATGTCAAAAATATATAATACTTACCTTTCCTTGGATACCAAACGTGCCAAGTGTGTGCCAAACTGCTTCCGCAATATTTTCACCAGTGTGTTGGCCAAGCAACTTGCGAAAATCAATGAGGGATTCTTCTGTTGAAAGCTTAGTGAACACAGTGATAAAAGACATGCAATAAATGATGAACCAAGTTCACCCGTACCTGGGTTAACATAATGCACAATAATGGCGAGGAAGCCATAGTTGTTGCCTGATGTTCACCCATCGAGTGAGACAGCTACCTTTCCCTTAATTTTCTAGTAACAAGTTAGTATGTTGTTATCAATAATATGACAACATACTGCAAACAAATCCTTCATGTCCTCAATGCCTTCATCACCCATTTTCATGATGCAATGCTTGACTGTGGTGCGGCTAGGAATCTTGAGGGTTGTGGATCGATTGACGTAGTTGAGGAGTTCATGAAACTCAGGATTCTCTACCTCATCAAATGGTTGGTCTGAGGTGACGATCCACCTGACCAACAAGTCTTCAAACTTTCCCTGGTCCCACAGCTCCTAAATTAAGTCAGTAAAAGGGAAGGGTCCACAAGAGAAAAAAAAGCTTACTGCAGCTTTTTCTTGTTGCCGAGCGAACACATTCTTGAGCAATTGTTGGTGTGCGTCATGGCATTGCATGAACTCTGTGAGTTTTGTAGCTGAAAGCTCCATCTCGCCTGATGCGATTTGAAGTTCCTCTGGTGAGAGTGGTACTTGCGATTCACAATCTTTGAGGTAAGAGTAGAACTTGAACATGTTGGGTGCGCAAGTTTTGAGATTCCCAATAAGCCCTAAAAAGATGTCTAGACGTGTTTAAGCCAACTGATGGTACATAGACCTTACCATTCAAACTATACTTCATCTTCTTTGTAACCCTTAGAACCTTCTTTGCACCATGATAGCACTTGTAAAACTTATCACCCTGCTCAGTATTGACACCTTGCGGTGTGGCTTGTAGAGCCTCGTAGAAATGATAGATCGGGTATGATATTTTAAAGTGTTTTGGTCAGCAGCAGAAATACATTCAAACAAGAACAGTGACCTGTTTGGTTTGCTTCGAGCTTATTTCCTTGATGAAGCTGCCAGAGGGGGTAATAGGGGGAGTGGTCACCTCAGAGATATAAGGCTCATCGCCAGCAGGCCCAGCACTCTTTTCAGGACGCTTTTGCTTCGCGGCAGTCACTCGTCTCATTCGAGCTGGCACCATCTTCGAAGGAAGAATGTCAGCTATCTGAAACCAGCTTGAGAAGGTAGATATTAGTGATGATATTGAACTAACCTCTTCATTTGAAATGGCATCTGTGTGGCTCGCTTGAGTCGCCTGACTTGCCTTAGATGTGCTGCTATCGACCACCTCTGTTTGGTATTCACCATCATCATCGTGGTCAACGTCTGACAAGTTGTCCATCACTTTCGCACGCTTGGTAATTCTCTTCAGGCATCGTTTGGACTGGCCCGGCTTGTGATGTTTTGGCTCGCGATGTTTCTTTTCAACATTGCCCCACTTGTTGAGGCACTCGGCAGCAAAGATATCCTGTAAGCCAGAATTCTTGTTTCACTGAGGTCTGCAGCGAGGAGCTGTAATGCAACACATAATTGTGAGATAAACATTGTTGGACAGTAGGTTGATGCGTACCTCCGTCATCAGTCATGGTTTCCCCTTCGATAGGTGGAAGAGGGATGGTGTTATTGTCGCTTGGGGAGTTGAACCATTGGATGTCAGACACATCTTTGAGTTGGCCATTCTCATCTAGTGCACACTAGTCTGGGTCAGATTGAGAAGGCATATCGAGAGTTGAATCGAATGGAGTTGTTTTGGGGCAGGTGGATACGTATTTCCACTATAACAAGGGTTTTTTATTCAACCAGATGGTACCAAATGAGACTCACCCACTATGGCCGATGGCGACGGTCAGCCCAGTTCAGGACAGACAAAGGAACCAAAGTGAACAATTGCTGGTGTACGTGAGGCAAACATGTGGTAGTGGGGGGTGATGGGGAACAACAACGAAGCCAACCAAGACAGACCGACAACAAGTCAAGTATGCTTGAGTTGGCAGTTGTGCGGAACAAGAGGGGCAGCATAGAGGCCATAAGAGTGGGTGGATCACCGGGCATATTGATGAGGATGCATTGCACGCAATGTAACCAGACTCGGTTAAGGGAACCGTGAGGTCAACAGTGATTGTGATGGGAGAATGACGAGGGAGGGACACAGAGTGAGTGATGATAAGGGAAAGAGCAGAAGGGGTGGAACTGCAGAAAACAAACCTCAAGGCGACATGCATTATGCCAGATGACTAGTGGGCAGTCTGATAGTCCAAGTGAGACCAGAATGAGAGGTAGTGGTATTAATGAATGCAACCATGTGTCAGCAACGTGTTATTACAAGAGTAAAAAACACTTACATGCGCTGTTTACAAGAGTAAAAGAACCCAAGTAAAAGAAGACACACCATGAGAAAATAACAGAACAGCAAATACTTGAGTCCACGGGCACGGAGTTGCACTGGTATAATCAATTTGTATATTGTATGTACATACCAGACGCTAGAAAAAACCAGTACCAAACTTCTTATGTTTGGCACAAAGGTAGGAAGTGGGGGAAGGACATAGAATAGGGGAAGGATAGTACCCGAGATGAGAAACAAATGCGCTGATGAAGAAAGAAAGAAGACAAACTGTGAACCTAGAGAACGCCTTCAGAGGCAACTGGTCGATATCAATGTTTCTGACATCCGTGAAGCCATTCCAATCCCACTCATCGAACCCTTCCCACTCCTTGGTGACTTCACACATGGCACAAAGCCATGCTCTCCACACTTTTTTGTCTCCAAAGAAGCCCGACTGTATCCCATTCCTGTGGGGTCCCCATATGTCCATCATGTCAAGGATGGGGCCCTGGCAACCTTGGTTCCACCGCATGTTGATGTTTGATGAGTCCAACGAAAACTGGTGGCGATCCATCTTCCGGATCTCGGCCATGGCATGCTCCATGTTCAGGTGGTACAGGAGAGTTTGTTGGACTCCATCATCCTCGGCCATGTCTGTATTAACGCTACACCCACATGATAATATAGATGAAACATCGCATTCTGAGGCGACCTCAGCACTAAACTCATTGCCGAAGAATAGCAGTCCACCATGGATCCAAAACCTCGCAGGGTTGAAATTGGATAGGGCCACATCACCAGGGCTCCTTGGCCACATCTTCTTCCAATATGTGTTGCCCAGAACAGACCTCCATTCCTCAGTGGTGAGACCTGGAAGATTGCCTGGGAAAATGCCTTGAGTGCGCCTTGTAAACTGTTTCCACAGGACAAGTAGGTGGTAATAATAAGTGGTCTGATTCTTCTCAGAGACACCCCAGAAGAGGTGAATAGGGGGAAGTGCAAAGCGGCGAACGGTCTGGCTTTCCTTGAGTTTGACATTTACGACATGTCACATGGCCTGCTCCCAGATACCTTGTTGTTTTGGGTACCAAGGAGGCAGAGGCTTTGCGTCACAAAGTCGCCGAAGCTCCTGGTTGTTCAATGGGCCAGGTAATTTTGCTGAAAAGGACTTCACCTTCTTGGCCCTGCGGCCCTCTGAAGAAGCATCGTGAGTGGTGACCATAATGGATACCAAGAGAATATATCCTCGTCAGTCCTCTAATTAACCTGCTTGTCCAACTTGCGCTTGAAACCCTTTGTTGGATTGAAGCTGTCCAAGCGCTCAGCGAGCCCATGAGCCGCGGTTTCAAAGTCGGCATAGACATTGTTCACATGAGGGGAATAATACCATATGTGAAGGGAGTGAATGAGTGGGTGGGTGGACATCACAACCGTATGGGAAGAGTTGCACGGTGACAGATTGACTTGTTTGTTAGGGTCAGGAAGAAAGCGGTCATTGGGGACGATGAGATAGGAAGCAATCAACCTGCGGGAATGGCTGGCATATAAGTTCTCGTCATCGAATATCGCCCCACAAGTGTTGTGAGATCGTGGTTGTAAGTCTTCTCCATGTTGTATATCATGCCACCAGTCCGCAAAGGCCAAAAGCTCTAAAAGGTTACGTTGAAGGCCTCTCACAACCTCAACGAAATCGCGCCATGCCCTGAAATCTTTTTCCATATGGTCTAGGGCCTCAAAGGCTCGGTGGTATGCCATTGTTGGGGGCTGAACGAGGGAGAAGCGTGTGTCATTGATGATCTTATGGAGAGGGTCTAATACGACAGCCCTAACACCCTCCAGTCTGTCTTTGAAGTTGCCAAACATCTTAGGATCAACAAAATGAAAGTTGGGGGTGTTGGGACGGGCCTGCCACATTTGTTTGTGAACAGAACTTGTGAGGATGTCAGGGGCAGTCTTTGATGGGAGTCGGAGCCAGGCAAGGTAGGGAAACTCGCAGCAATATGGCTGTGGGTAAAGCGTCCATTCATGTTCACCCCACAAGCCATTTACCATGACAGCAGCCTGGTGTTGAGGAGGGGGGGATGGGATAGTGTCGACGTTTGCGGCCAGAATGATATAGCCTCGACGCCAGTCACCAGCTGGAGCCCAACACAAGTAGGGTGGTAATTGATAAGACATTGCAAAAAGCTAAGATGTGTGTCATTGAGATGCCGTATAATGAGTAAAGGCCACATACCAAATGTAAATTGTAAAAAAGAGGCACGACAGGGGGTAGCGGGATAAAACCAACCAAGATGAAGAGACGATGGGTCAAGTCCGCTTGGTAAGGAGGTTGTGCAAAGGGCCGACGATAGGAGACTTCACACAAGCAGAAGGGTACTAGCAAATCTAGTGATGTAGAACATTAGCCCAACTCAGATGAAAAAAATACATACTGAATGTAAAAAGATGAGATGTCCTGACTCCCGACTCCAGTGAAGTATGATGCATGGGCGGTGGGCGTCGAGAGGGGTAGCGGGGTACAGTGATGGATCCAACCAGAACAGACAGACAATGTGTCAAGTCCACTTGAGAAGGAGGTCGTGTGGACTCTGTGGAGGGCGAGTGCGCTCAGGTGGATCCAGACTCCAGCAAAGTACAATGCATGGGCGGCGGGTGCCAAGAGGGATAGCGGGGTACAGCGACGAATCCAACCAGAACGGACAGACAATGTGTCAAGTCCACTTAAGAAGGAGGTCGTGTGGACTCTGTGGAGGGTGAGTGCGCTCAGGTGGACCTGGGCGAGGCAACAAGGAACGAGGCTGGCGGGTGGGAGGCACCAACGACAAAGGAAAACTTTGATGATATGAGCATGGAGGAACAGGAGGAGCAAATGAGAAAAAAAACATACCCAAACTAGAGAGATTGACCAGAGTGGGGAAAGGGAGTTTGGTGAAAGTTGAGAGAAGTTGTTGGGGAAATTAGAAATGACTGAAATGAGTGTCTCTCACAGCGTGTTCACCATTCAACATTCAACAAATGCGAGGTGTAATCATATGATTCTTCCGGCCGTATATGGCTGAATTCCCCTGTAAATGGAATGGCTGATACGGTGTCTGGCCGTAGAACGTACGGTCATTTTGAAATCAAATTTCTGTCCCTACGGTACATTATGGCATCCATACAAATATGGCCAAACAACTGTATTATACAGTTACGGTGCTCAGCTCTAGGGTGTTTTGAATCTGGAATTTTCTAGGCAAAACAAGTCTTTGTGTACCAAGTGCACGAACTCAAGATTTGGTCAATATACTATAATCATATATTGAAGCCACTTTTGAAACTAGGGTTCGGCACGGGTATGGGATGGGTCGGAAACATTGACACTACACCTGTACCCTCAAACACCGTACCCTAAAGGGTACACATACACACTGTACCCATCATCCAAAGGTTTTAGTACGGTTTAAGGGTTTGACACAGTGTGACAATAACCCGCTGAGGGTATTGAGGTTTGCTGTGGTATGACTATAACTTGCAAATTTACAAGGGTTTTGTTGTCCTGCACTCAGTTATGAAAAATAAATTACATTGTTGGTGTTACTTCTACAAATTACAAGAAGTGAAAGGGCCAGGCGTTGTGGTTAAGTGGTTTTGATGGAGGCAAGAAAGAGCCTCAACTCAGGCTCAACCTCTTGCTTCTCTGGTGGATCAGGCTCTCAAAATCAAGGGTCCCGTTGATGCTCGTTACTTTCCTGAGTTGTGCCTGAGTGAATCAATAGGGAGATGGTCGAGATCTGGGCATGGTTAATAGTCACAGAGGTCGCGCGCGTCTTCCAAGTTGTCCAGTCCGGCGTTTCCCAAAGTGGCAGTAGTGTTACAGACCGAAAGATCCCTAGTGACATGTTTGAGATGGTTCCCACAGGTCGATATGTTTGAGTATTCAGACAATTGAGTTATTGCAAGAAAGATTGTATATTGCATTAAAAAGAAAACATGTACATGTAATACAAGACTACAATAAGGACATGAGAACCAGGACATTGCTGGGCTACCATGAACTACCAAAGTTACTGGTGACAGCCCTTCCGGTTGTGCCCATACCTGTACAGCGCTGGTGGAAAGGGGAGATGGAAGTGAAGGGGTGCACAGTGATGCCACGTCGTTCTGTCTATCTGTGCACGGGTGGTGTCGTCTGCATGCATGCGATGGAGGCCTAGGAGTTGGGAGTTGGGACAGGGCGGCATCCTGTATGTATACATCAGATTGAATAGGTTATTGAGTGGCACTCACGTTCTGACTTGAAGATTTTCCTAAATCCCTCTGTCCCAACAGAGCCCTTGCGTGAGGGAGCAGACGTGCCCCTTTCCCGCGTGATACTGCCTGTGTGTGCACGCATGACGTTGTCTTGTGTGCGTGCAATGGGTGCAGTCGATGTGGTGTCAACTGCTGGTGACATGTTGAGAGCGTATCGTGTGATGGGGAATGCGGCATCCTCTGGGTCGTGTGTGTGTGTTGCATCGTGTGATACCTGTGTGAGGGCAGTGGGTGTGTGTGCATCTGGCCACCTCTGTATGTGCGCGCGGGGCATCATCTCCCTGTGTGTGGCACACGGCATAATCTGCCTGTGTGCGTGTGCGAGCGCTGTGTGATGGAGGGCTTGGGACGTGTGAGGGCGATGCAACACTGGCATCAACCTGCCTGTGTGTGTGCACACGGTATCGAAGGGCAGAGTCGAAGAAGCTATAACAAGAAAAAAGAAAAGTCAGCGATAGATTGATGGGCGAACGGTATACACAAGTGCTCGTGTAGGCGCAGCATCGTTTGTCAAAAGGCAGAAGGGCAGCGAGGGCTGCAAAGTTGATGCGAGTGCTAGAGGTGATGAGAGACGATGCTTGAGGCCTGAGGACTAAGTATTCGGGCTCGGAAGGGGTGTTTTGGGGGAGATGAGACGATGTGACAAGGGCTGTGACACCGCACAAGAGAGTCATTCCAACTCAATGACACTCAATTTTACTCAATTTTTTTTAACTAAATTTCTACTTCTCCTGCCAAAACCCATAGTCAAACCTCTTACCCGCAGTAACGGGTGCGGTGTGGGCGAGGGTACGAAAACCCAACACCGTACCCTCACCCGCGTGACCCGTGACCATGACATCGCAGTGTGACACTAACCCGTGACCATCCCTATCTGAAACCATTCCATGACTTATTGAAGAGTGTCATGATGCTCTCGGACCCATCTATGAATGAGTATGAAGACCCTGGTATGTTTGTGCTATTCTAATAAGTATTATTTTGCTGTTGACCTCATTCACTTTATAATTTGCTAGCGACTATACAATTGCATAAAGCCTGAAGACATTCTTATGCACCTCAGTCCTCAATACAGTGAAAAACGACTTCGCCAAGATGGCTAACATCATTATCTGCTATTGCTATTCAGTCACTTTGACTTGCTCCTACATATTGGTATGTGCTCTTTTTCACATTTTCTTAATACACCACTTAATTGTCTCACATGCTCTCTCTGTACCACTATGGACAAAGGAATTCAATATCAGATTGTGGAACCCATGAGCATCACAGTGTTACGTTTTTACGTGTTGACCTCTCCACTCTTTTTCAGACTGAGACTCTCTTGACTCCCCTTTCTAATTCCTGAATGACTGATTATTCTGTTGACACCTTAGCTGACATATTTCTTGCTTACTGTTTGCTTGATGACAGATCATTCTCTATAGATGACTGAGTGGTTCCTGACTTGATGACTGATGATCCTATGTCATTCCTGAGCCTGGATTACTGATCGTTTCTTGCTTACTAATTACCCTTCCTCGCTTACTTGTTTGAAGACTGAATGTCCTTGTATGATACGAGTTGAGAGGCATGAATTCTCCCTACAAAACGCTTGTAGGAAGACTTCATGCTACTAGATCTTGGACTATAAATAGGCCTGTATTTACCAAGTTGAGCCTTAAGCTCAATTTTGTTCTAGCTCTATACTTCTTGCTCCAAAAGTCACTTAGAGGGAATTCCAGATACTTGTGAACCATCGCTCTATGATCTAATTAATTGCACTCTACCCTTCTGTACATTTTGGGACACATTGCTCTCCACAGCAGAAGGTCTCTTCTCGAAGCACTTCCTGTGAGCATTGCTTTTGCAGCAGAATCACTGAACAAATCACGGCCCAAGTGAAGCTGTAACACACAGGGTGTGTTATGCTCCATTTCATGTCTAAGCGTCTAGTGTCTGCGTACCTTAGTTATTACCCAATTCATACTATATGTGTATTACTGGACTGCTTACTACCAGACTTTCTAAGTGATCGATCACTTAATGATCACATCACTATTGATTGCTATTCTCTGTTAGCACACAATGATTGCTCATTTAGGCAAGTAGCTTTCCCATACACCATACTTGCATTACTATCGCATCATCACTACACATTATGCACTCATGTGTCGCACAATACTTGTGTGCACATCGCTCTATTCTTTGTTATTGATTAGTCTATGGATCATGCCATTGTAGACTCATTCTCTTGCTAGAATGAGTCATTCCCTGTGTATATAAACCCAGTAGTTGCAGCAAGACAAGCTAGACTTGGTCTTATATGAGAATATACTTAGCTGCTTAACATGCTGCCAATTCTCGTTGTAGAATTAGGACTATAAACCTATCTGCTGCTGCTTAATGCACTCAGACCCCTAGAGTCTACTCCTAGCCCTTTGCACTCTTAGATAAGAGTCTGCTATACAATCTAGCTTCAGATTAAGCTAGCTACTTAGATCATTACACTAAGGTATCTATGTACGTCAATCTAATTTCTACACTCTAGATCCAAGCTGCACAGTAGTCACCCTTGTGATAAGCTGCTGTGTGCATTACAAAGAGTCCGTTTGTAACAGGATGGGTATTTGTGCACAGTTCTATAGGTCTCATTTGGGACTTGCTGTAGTGCCTGCACAGCGCAGTCAACAAAGTGAACGGATGTGTTGTCATCACCATGTGATATGTTGCTGCTCTTCAAAAGGAGGACAATAATGCTCATGTGTGGGCCAACACCAAAGCAAACAGGGTTGCAGATGCTGCAGCGATGGTCACCAATGGAGGTTGATGCTAAAGGTACAAATGCATCACTATTTTGAAATGCTTGCTATGTTGATCCCCAATGATCAGATCCTCAGGTACAGCAGTTCAAGCACAAGAGCTCACCACAGCTGGTCACAGCTTTCAAGATGTATGTAGCTGTGACATGTAAACAAAAATCGACACTAGCACACATATTCAAAGGATTCATTCACACTCTTCACATCTCAGATGCCATTCAATGTGTTATTGTGGTAAACTCGTGGGATGAACATGCATGCTGGGGTGACAAAGAGTGGGTAGCATGGCGGACTTAAATGTGGTACAAATACTTTTGTCAAGTGGTGCAAGCATCTACATCTTCTGGAAATGGATTGCTGATGCACCTTTCATATTATTTATCATACTTCTGCAGTTTTACAGCGGTTTTTAGAATTACATGGAAAAAAAAAAAAAAAAACATTATGTATTGCTGTTTGTCAGTTATTTGTTCCCATTTGGCTGCTATCAAAATTTTCAGCGTGGGTTTTTCAGCATCGTCACCCATCTGTCACTGTCTGTCGCATGCCTACTCACAGAGTCTCTAGGGATGTGAAGGCCCAAATCCCAGGTATGTTCTATCATCAGGGGTTCAGCATCAAGGATATTTGTGGTCTTCTTGGCATTAAGAAGACTGCTGTTTATCAGGCCCTCTTGTATACTCGTATGTATGGTGTTCCATACAATTGTCAAGGTCGCAAACCCGGTCAAAAGTGTCTACTCTTCCATGGTGATCTCAAATATATAGTTGCATTACTAACCCACAGACACTGTGTTACGCTCTGTGAGGCATTTAGGCTTTAGCCGAGTTTCTGGCCCACTTGTATGACTTGGCTGGCTTTGAGTAACTTGGATTTATTCGTAACACGAGCACTCAAGTCTATAGACTTCTATTAATGCTTTTAGAAGCCTTCTAAACGATGTATTACAACGCCCTGTTCGTATTTCTAGAATTTGTTACTTCTTAAAGTAACCGTGGGAAAGAAGATAATAAAAGGGGGGGTTTGTTGAAGAGTATAATTGATATGGAGAACTTCAGAAGCGTTAAGGAACACAAAATATGATTCAAGAGAAGTCTGAAGCTTCTTCGGTAACAACTATAGGGCTATTTATACTCGAAACGAACGAAATCTATCAGGCAAAGCCAAACAGGGCCAAAAGCGCGATATTGTGGACACCTCTACTCACTCCCTTTCGCGTTTTGGACATATCTCTACCATAGAGCTCACCCTTCCCTCTATATAGAGCGGTGATGTCTTGGAAGGCATTCTTGAACATGTATAGTAATGAAATGCGAAGCTTGAACGACTTTGTAGACTTTTAAGGGAACTCTTTGCGAATCAGAGGTGGTCCCCTTTTGTCACTGCTAAACTTGTAACAGGGTTCTGCGAATCAAAAGTCCTTGTTTCGTGCGGCAGTAACTTGGTTGACGAAGTTATTCTGTAACGTATTGAGTAACTATTCAGAAGTAAGATGTAAACAGACAGATCCTTTCAGACACATATAGTAAGGAGACGCAAAGCAGACATCTTGAGGCACACTGTATTGTAAAGCAGATGATACGTAAAGTAGGGGACATGGACGAATCTGGTCGAAAACTGGGCAATGAACTTGTCACTATAGATCTAACAGATCTGGATCTAAGGCGTATGGTCGACGAGTCACTATACCAGTCCACGAGTCAATACAATTACACATAGTGAGAGCAGAATCGAAAAGAGAACAGAACAGTCGCGTTTGCCCAGCAAACGCGCTTTGGTAAACAGTCAGCGCCCTCTCTTCCAGGGACTCACTGTCCGGTAACACACTGCCTATATCTTGATAAGATTTAGAATTACCTTCAAAATGAACGAGGAACCTTCATCTCAATTCCAACCCTGTTGCGTGCACTATGTCGTCTTCACTATTCTCGAAAAAGTGTTTCTATCCGTGCATTGGAAAGGGATATGTTACGTCGCTCTGCATTTATGAATATGATTGCTGATGAGGTGACAAATCCAGATATGCTAATGTTTGTTGACGAGGCAGCGCGTGATAAAAGAACATCTGCGAGAACACATGGGTGGTCATTGGTGGGAAAGAGGTGCGTGCAAAGAAGTTGCTTTGGTCGTGGACAGAGATTTTTGATTCTTCCCATCCTTACATTGGATGGCATCATTACTTATGATGTTATTCCTGGAGCTGTCACCGCAACGTGGTTCATTCAGTTCCTTTGTGAACTTGTGGTATGTCCATTTGTCCATTTTTGCTTATATTATCTCTAACGTGCAGGCCGTGTGGCATCCTGTAGATCCCTCTCACCAATCCATACCCAGGTCCCCGAAGCATCCTGATCTTGGACAATTGCAACATCCATCATTTGGAAGGAGTGCGTGCGCTTGTTGAAGATGAAGTCGGTGCGTACATATAGCAAATATTGTTGGACTATGCTCATTGTTTTGCTAGGCTGCAAACTTATATTCCTTCCCCCTTATTCCCCTGATCTCAACCCCATTGAACAAGCCTTTTTAGCAATTAAGAGTCACCTGAAACGATCCTGCGATGACTTCTCAATCTCATCTATCGACCATGCTTGTCAGACAGTGTTGTCTGAGAGCGCTTGGGCCTTTTTCCGCGTGTCTGGTTATGTAGTTTAGTCACAAAAATGCTATTGTAATGCATGGCTATGATGATTATACGAACGCGTAAATGACAACCGTGATGAACTATGAACTATATCATTCAAGGCGCTCTTTCGAGTCCTCACAGACCTCACCATCGAGAACAGGCACGTATCCAAGTGGAAGAGGTACAAAAGTGTCTCGGGCCTTACAGAAATAAACCCAGTCAAAGTCACTGTCAGGTAAAAGATCACTCTCGACCATTTTGGGTCCGTAAAGTCTATAATCTCCACCGTCATGGAATCGCTTCTCAAACATAACCCTCTTATTTGGTGGAGTTGATGGAACCGGAGGAGGTGAATGACTCATCCGCTGCTTGCACTTTGCATCCATGCAAACCGTGCTATTTCACCACTGCTGCGAGTTTTGCTTCAAGCGGATCACATCTCCAGGTGTGAAACCCACATTTTTCAGCAAACCATCGTCAACGAGATGAAGAATATCCGGTCCAAAGCCCAGCCTTTGAAGGCTTTCTTCACATAGACACGCATTCTCAATGCCAAGATTTGTCTCTGCATACTTGAGAAAACGAGATAGTTTTGAAGGGCTATAGCGTGTGGGAGAACATATGGAAGAGGTGGATTATGATTTGCGAGGGTGAGTTGGGGTTGTCGGAGGATTCAATGGGGTGCGGCTCATGGATACCATGCTTGAAATGATTTGGGAAATATGCGCAAGATCTCCAGAAATGCCGGAAGTGTTCGGTGGTGCAGAAGCACTTGGTGGCAGCTGTGGCGCAGAAGTAGTAGGAGCAAGTTCGGGACAGCGGTAAGGGGTACGAAGAGAGGACCTGTGATTCATAGGATCAAATGTTGCAGTCGATGGCGGATAGCCAACAGATACTGTTCTGTCATACTATAATAATACTACATCAATTTCTGATAATTATGTATTGGTAAAAGACATGTTACCATAGCATGCACCCATTCCTTCATCATGAAGGGGGTTAGTGGGGTCGATTCTGATGTAACTGGGTCGATATACATGTACCCAGAATTACAATCGTTTGCATATTTCTTTTCAAGTAACCCACGGAGACGTGCCAGCTTGGAATCAATTTTTGAAAGCCCATTTGTTGAATAATCAGATTGGCCATCGTTGTCACTTTCATCCTCCGAGTCTCTAGATAAACCATTCTAAGATATAGTAAGCATACTAAGCACATATTATTGAAATGAGGAGCGCATACCTTTTTTGCAGCGCGCTCAATATCTTTCATATCCACAGAAACTGTAATGGCCCTAGTTGGCCACCTCTCCAGCACCTTTTTTACGACAACTTCATATTCTGAGAAGTTCTCGATGTCGTATGCATCTCCCTTACTAGTAGGGTGAAATAATCAGTCTTTGTTGCAAACACTTTGAAAGGGGCAAAAGGAATGACTAACTTCAAAGGTGGAACTTGCATCTTACAGGCATAACGCCTACGATCTGTAATTTGAAGTTTGTTACCAATGTAGTGCTTCATCAGGAAAGTAGTCAGGAATTCAAGGTAGTTGGATTTAGTTGCAGAGAAAGTGTGAGAGAACTCCTTCGTTTTAATGTCTTTCTTGGTAGTTTTCTTCTTGGTGCCTTGGCCAGCAATGTGTACAGTTAGACGAGCGATAATGGGGACAGAGAAACTAGTCTCGTCTGGCTCTGGGCTGTCATTTTCAATTGAGGCCATAAGTGTAGGATGTGAGTGTGGAACTGTGGGTTGGTTAATGACGCTGAAAAAACCCACACTGAAAATTTTGATAGCGGCCAAATGGGAACAAATAACTGACAAATAGCAATACATAACTTTTTTTTTTTTTCCATGTAATTCTGAAAACCGCTGTAAACCCTAAGCAGACAATTGGCCAATTTTAGGGTCCCCACCAACATTGCCAACATAGTGACAACGCTGTCAACATTGTTAAGACAGCAATAACACTACCGACATTGCTAATGCAGTGACCGACATCAACATCAATGTCAAGTGGTAGCAACAGCATGATACAGCGCTGTTCCCAACCCTCACATGGATAGCCCTCGACATCCTTCCATGCCAGGTATTGTCATTCTATGCAAACTAAGCAGACTATAGATCTTTGTCAGTCATTTTAATTGGTGCCAAACATATAAGGAGCTTTATTTTATATAAATCAGACTAGTAGATCTACTTTGTAAATAGTTATGCGCATGAGTATAGCATATATAGAAAAAATATGGTTGGCATGTGGCAAGCAAGGTGCAGTGTTAGAGTCAGACTGTGTAAAATATGGATGTATACTGTAGGCTACTGACAAGTCCACAGCAGATGGCAGAGACAACGAAAAGGAAAGTTTTTCACATTCTTTTTTATGGCTAGCTTGTACGCCAGATTGAGCGTTACTTATTATCTATAGTTACAATCTGATTCCCTGATCCCATCACTGATCTTTGATGTACATGTTGACACCGGTTGATGCAATCGGAACTCCAGGAAGCCTGGAGTTAAACTCTAGCAAAGGATCCCTAGTGATTTCGATGCAATCGGGATCACTCGAGATCCCTAGATGGGATGAGCGATCCCATCGGAAGATCTTAGTACTAGATTAGGGTACAACACATGTATTTAAGGACAGAGTTTAGCTTCACTGAACCCCAACTTCAGCTTCGCTAAACACACAGCTATACTATTGATTTCCCCCTGTGACTTCATTGATCGGAACCCTCTCAACTTCTTTCATCCTTCTTGGTTGCCTTTAAAGGCAGGCAACCTTTCGACGCTTAAGTACTTGAGCGATATCAAGTCCACCGATCTAAGGAGTCACTAAGTATAGTGACAGGTATTAAGCTCTACACTATTAACCATAGTAGCAGGTATTAAGCTCTGCGCTACTTGTGAGCAGGTAATAATAGTCCCCCACATTATACATTTCTAAGTCCCGCTGCAGGCTTAACAGCTACACATGCCATGTCATTGTCCAATACCTACCACACATCATACTACACTAGCACTGTACCTATTATCCATGTTCACACTCTGATCTGATATCAGACCTTGCTGTTTATACCATCATCATCACCTCCTGCACCAACGGGCAATAGTCACTACTTCAGCTTCTAATTCCAGCTCTCCAATATACTGAAATTCGATTATCAATCAAATCTATCTGTTTCAAGTCAGTTTTGGACTTATCATCATCTTCGAAGTCAGGTGTGACGATTGAACCTCTCTTTTCTTGCCCTTCAGCTTCATTACTAACACAATAACTCTTTATTTGCTGAGTCTTTTCTCTGACCATGCTTAAAGGCACAGCTGAATGGTGGCACTTCACTTGCACCCAACCCATCAAGCTCTTTTTCAGTGCTGTCATTCTCTTTCAACATTGTCAACAACAATTAATACAATGCATGTCTCTTACATATCACCATATCTATTCCCTTGTTGTTGCCCTTGTGCCTTTGGGCCTTTTCCATTCTCTCATGTCTTATCCTATCACAAAAAGATAATGGCATGCAGCACAATTCTTTGGAAGAGAAAGAGATGAGCCTATACATGTCTTTGTTATGTTGCCTGAACTGCCCACTTCTACAGGCTTTTAGCTCATAAATACAGGACACCCTTTAATTCTGAGGCACCCAGCCTCATGCACCTTATTTACTATCACTTCAACACCATGACCAGTCCTGTTGATAAGGGTCCTGATGTCAGCTTCTGAGCTGGTTGGTACATTTGACTAATCTTCATGTCGTCATGCTTGAATGCTGGCCAGATAATCTCCTACACGCCAGTTTGAGGGACATTGTCGAAGGGCATCACCAAGATTGTCAGTCTGTTACCAATAGCATGTTGAGTCCCATTACAACCTTGAGCTTTAAGCTGCGACCCATCTTCTACTTCACCACCAAGCCGCCACAAGCAGCTCCACCAATAGGCTCAAGCAAAACCCATTCCTATATACACTTCTATTCAGGCAATCATTCCTATTTCCAACCCCCATGGCGGTGCAGATGTCCAGCAAACCCAGGCCATCACTCACTTTGTACCATTCCAGGTCACTGAGACAATGATACCAACAGTATTGGCTGGTGCATTCTTGTTGAAGAAAATGGGCACGTAAGCGGGAAACGAGTGGGATTGCACGGATGGAAAGTGGGAGTCAAACGTGCGAGAGTGCCCAAGTGTAAATACATGTTCTATATACCAGAAAAATGTATAGTATGTCTGGGATAAATGGAAGACTACAGGTGACACTAAAATGATGCTAAACTAAGGGAGAAATGAGCTACACACACGAGCTCGAATTTCAACAATTCTTCCACAATTACACCACGCTTGGACTCAACTGTGAGTTTGCATGTCTTTGATGTTATTTACCTCCCCTTTTCTAGATGGTGACCAAAGGCAACATGTGGAAAAGGCTCAACTGCTGTCAGCCTTTCACTAAATTGCCTCCAACACTCCCTAGCCATCTTGTGTACAATTTCACAATGTTGGCAGTGTTGCTGTATTAGTGATATTGAGACTCGAGACGGGCAATTTCAGGTAGAGAAAAATCTGAGTTAAGAAGGGGTGAAATCTCAATGTGGATTTGTTGCAGAAGGGTGTGTTTGCAGTTTTTGGTGTCTGGATAGGATACATATTTAAAATAGCCTGTAAATTACATAGTATAATATAGGATATAAAACCGGTAATAACCAGTTCATCACTGGTTTCTAAATGACTGGTGGGAAACCGATTGACTAATGGTTACAGACCACTATGAACTGGTCATAATCAGTCCAGTTCCAGTTTTAGTGAATAGATGAGATTTGTGGACTGGTCACAGTTCCGGTTATTTGAAAAAGGAGCCAAAAAAACTGGATTGGACCAGATATTATGAACGAACTCTTCATAATGCACACAGCAGCTTATCACAAGGGTGACTACTATGTGGCTTAGATCTAGAGTGCAGAGATTAGATTGGCGTACACAGATACCTTAGTGTAACGATCTAAGTAGCTAGCTTAATCTGAAGCTAGATCATATAGCAGACTCTTATCTAAGAGCGTGAAGGGCTAGGAGTAGACTCTAGGGGTCTGAGCACGTTAAGCAGCAGCAGATAGGTTTATAGTTCTGATTCTACAACGAGAATTGGCAGTGCATTAAGCAGCTAAGTATATTCTCATACAAGACCAAGTCTGACTTGTCTTGCTGCAACTACTGGGTTTATATACACAGGGAATGACTCATTCTGATGAGAGAATGAGTCTACAATGGCGTGATCTGTAGACTAATAGATAGCAAAGACTAGAGCAATGTGCACACAAGAATTGTGCGACGTGTGAGTGCATAATGTGCAGTGATAATGCAATAGTGGTGTAAGTATGGCGTATGGGAAAGCTACTTGCCTAAATGAGCAATCATCGTGTGCTAACAAAGAATAGCAATCAATAGTGATGTGATCATTAAGTAATTGATCACCTTAGGAAGTCCAGTAGTAAGCGGTCCAGTAATACACATATGGTATGAATCGGGTAATAACTAAGGTACGCGAGTGCTAGACACTTAGACATGAAATGGAGCATAACACCAGACCTAAAGGCACTAGCCATACCAGCTCAGTCCAACACAGTCTGGCATTTGAAAAACCAGGCTTAATGGCCTTCTTAGATCCTTTAAATTCTCTCAAAGGTATGTCTTCATTGTTTTCTTATTGGTGACATGATAGGTTGGCTGATTGTGATGCTTTTATGCTTTTAAAAGGTCTCTCTGTCACTCAAGTTCACATTATCTTCCAGTTACCACCAGAATATGGTCAGTCTGAGATTCCATTGGCATATGTCAAATGGTACATACCACTACAAACATATTCCAGTGCTTGGAATGTATCAAGTAATACACTCATTTCAAAATCAATACCAATGGGCATCTATTATACCTATAAATCAAATTGTCCAGAGTTGCCACCTCATTCCAAAGTTTGGCACTAGAATTGGCTATATATGGGATGCTAAAAATATTATGGATAGTGCAGACTACTTTTACCTAAATCTAGACCTTCAATTACAAGACTTTGTACTATTTAGACATGAATAATATTATTGGAAAATGGCTGTCTCTCTATATAACCAATAAATACAAACACTTTCTATACATTCAAATAAATGTATGACATTTATATCGAATTATCACATTATGTAGATTATGTAAATACATGACCTTTGCGTATTTTATATAAGTATGTGGCTTCTACTTTTTCTATATAGATTACATAGATGCAATTAAGTTACATAATACATGTTTTTCTATGACCAGAATGTTTTTTCCTGATATTGATACCTTGGTTACTATGAGATTAAGACAATCTTTCACTAAGCTATTCAAAGTTGTTTGAAATGGGTGGGATAGTGGGTTCTGGCTGAAATGAGACATTCACTATGGAAACAAGATTTTATTCCAATGTAAAACCAAGGGAAAAGGGTTAAGTAATCATATCCTAAACTAAGATGTCAGAATATGCAGGCCTATTGCGACTATAACCCCAGCCCATGAATTTCATGTGTTAATCAGACTAATTTCCAACATTGTCTTTACTTTTGAGACACTCAATTCCCTCCTTTTCCAACCTGTCTTTATTCTTTTCCTTTCTTCCTTAAACCAAGGGTAAATTAAGTTGGAACAACAATCAAAAGTTCATTTTCCGAAGAGAAAATGAACTTTGAGCCCAGGATGTCATATGTCTTTTTTTTTTTTCTAAGTTGCTTTTCTCTAATGACTACCCATCCCATCATGGCAGACAATGTTGTTTCCCACAACACATATAAGCTTACCATCTCCCCTCAACCAAACTCAAATATGCGCTTCTCATTCACCCCAGTTTCAACTGGGAAAGTTGTAAGTTTGTTTTGAATCTAGTTTCGGTGCTGACTGACTTGTAGTTCAGACCATCAAGATATCTATTGGCCCAGCTATTTCCATGTCTAGCCTTTCATTGGATCAACCAGTCACTCTCCTGGGACCTCCTCAAAATGCTTTATTGTCCTTGTCTTCAAAGCCCCCTGCCCTAGCTAACTGTTATGCTCCATTTCACGTCTAAGCATCTAGCGCCCGCGTAACTTAGTTATTACCTAATTCATACCATATGTGTATTACCGAACTGCTTATTACTGGACTTCCTTAAGTGATCGATCACTTAATGATTGCATCACTATTGATCACTATTTTTTTGTTAGCATGCAATGATTGCTCATTCAGGCAAGTAGCTTTCCCATACACCATACTTGTATCACTATTGCATCATCACTACACATTATGCACTCACACGCCGCACAATACTTGCATGCGCATCACTCTACTCTTTGCTATCTATTAGTCTACAGATCACGCCATTATAGACTCATTCTCTCACTAGAATGAGTCATTCCCTGTGTATATAAACCCAGTAGTTGCAGCGAGACAAGCCAGACTTGGTCTTGTATAAGAATATACTTAGCTGCTTAATGCGCTGCCAATTCTCATTGTAGAATCAGAACTATAAATCTATCTGCTGCTGCTTAACGCATTCAGACCCCTAGAGTTTACTCCTAGCCCTTCACGCTCTTAGATAAGAGTCTGCTATACGATCTAGCTTCAAATTAAGCTAGCTACTTAGATTGTTACACTAAGGTATCTGTATATGTCAATCTAATCTTTATACTTTAGATCCAAGCCGCACAGTAGTCACCCCTGTGATAAGCTGCTGTGTGCATTACAAAGAGTCTGTTCGTAACAGTATCAGCATAATATTGAATGCTTACTACAGAAGTGAAGCCGCCACTAGAGCAGGTACCATATCCCAAGTCTTCTTCTTCTTGACTCTCCACATCTGAGTTGTTACTTTCACCCTCATTGGCATTCACTATGTCGCTATCACTATATGTCAGAAAGTTTAAGATGTTTCTTACCGTTTTCATTACAATACATGGCAAGCTTCTGTCATTGCTTGGCCAGCTCTTTCTTTTGGCAACGAATTTTAGCTTGCAGTCTGGCTGCCTGTTCTTCATCTAAGGTTAGTCATGAGAGTATGCACATTAATAGACTTTTGAGGGTACTATGCACTCATCTGTTGTTGGCATTGAGTTGAGATTTATTGCCACCATACATTACCTTCGACCGTGGTTTTGTTTTCATCTTAAGTGGCTTTAGCTAATGTCCATTTTCATAATCCAGTGGATGTACTGGGCATTGTAGGAAAGGAGGATGGTGCATGAAAGGAGAGAAGGATGGTGGATGGTGGAAGAGAAGGATGGAAGATGGGAACTTGATACGACTCGTTAAATAAAACTAATCCACAAAAAAAAAAACACAAAAAAAATAACTGTGGCATACATGACAGACATATCACGTCAAAGAGCAGAGCGTAGTTGGCCAATTATATTTTCCTCACATTTTACAGAGCTATTATAGGCTACAGTATTATTTTGTTATGACAAAGTTATCCCAATGCAAATATTGCCTACGTATTTTCGCCTCGATGCAGGGTCACCAATCACATTTTGCTCAAGCTAAAAAATGTCATGAAAAGTGGCAGATTGATCTGGACAACATGCATATTATACCCAACTTGTTCAAGGGCAGTAGCAATGATAACAACGAGATGGCGGGAATAGGTAGGCGTCCAGCTATGGATGGAGACTTGAACGTGGAATGAAATGCTGATGAACCCAATTTCCTAGAGTCAGCAGCTGATGATGCCCTTGTCCTAGAGTTAGCAGCTGACAACGACAACATCCTTATCCTAGAAGAGAGTCAAGAGGAATATAATCGCGATGAAGACAACAGTGAAACTACACCACTGGCATCGTCAAATGCTCAATGGTGGGATGACTTCCCTCATCCAGCAGAATAGGCCTTACACAGAAATCCTACCATGTTCGAAGCTTTGTGTAACAATTAGGTTGCCAAAGAGGAATCAATATGGGGGATGTTCTCAGATGAAGAGGATTGGGAGTTTGCAAAATGGATACTCAAGTTGGGAATGACTCAAGCATACACAAATGAACTTCTGAAACTGAAGAAGGTTAGCCAGAATGTTCTTGCAAAGTATGGGTCTCATTAAAGCATCACAGATTTGAAATAGCGGCACCACCTCTTTCCATAACAGCCAATCTCTCCTCCAAAAGATCGACACTCTTCCACCAGGGCCTGAATGGACATGTGAACTCGTTGACATGGAGGGAGATATTGTCGGTAAAGGTGGCAAACCCCAAAAACAGATGTTGGAACTATGGCGCCAGGATGCTGTTGAATGCGTTAAAAAGTTAATTGGCAACCCAGAATTCAAGCAATATATGAAATACGCACCATATTGCCTTTATTAGGATAGCACAGAACAATGTTAGAATGAGATGGCGACTGGGAGTTGGTGGTGAGATATTCAAGTAAGGCTCAACTTAAATCAGATTAGTGATGCTAATGATGAATGGATAGAATGACTTACCCAAGGGTGCGATGGTATCACCCATTATCCTTGCAAGCAACAAGACCCAGCTCACTGCCTTTAGTAGTAACAAGCAGGCATGGCCTGTCTATCTCACCATCGGGAATATAGACAAAAAGATACGACAATGCCCATCTGTAAGGGCAACCGTACTTTTGGGTTACTTATCTGTCACAAAGCTTGAATGTTGCACAGAGAAGCGAAGGCCCATTATCGGCTACCAGCTGTTCCATCACTATATGAAATTGCTGCTAAAACTGCTGAAGGTGGTGGGTAAGGATGGAGTGGAAATGACCTGCGCCAATGGATGGGTACACAGAGTGTATACCATCCTTGCAGCATATGTTGCAGACTTTCCAGAGCAGTGTCTTGTTGCCTGCTGTATGGAGAGCCAATGCCTGCAATGCTTGGTGCCCTATAAGAAATGTGGTTTACCAGCATGGTCAAACCCCTGAAACCAGAAGAAAACAATGGAGGTTCTGAAACAACAGGCAGAAGGCCTGAAACCAAAGGTGTTTCTCAGTCAAGGGTTATGACCAGTCAAGCCATTCTAGGGTGACCTACCTCACACAGACATATTTCAATGTTTTATGCCCGATATCCATCACTAGCTCCATAAGGGCATCTTCAAGGATCACTTTGTCACATGGTGTATAGAGGCCATAGAAGGAGGAAGTGAAGAAGTCAACCACCACTTCAAAAGTATAATGCAGCACCCTACTTTTCATCACTTCAACAAAGGCATATTGTTGATTTTACAGTGGACAGGAAATGAGTACAAGAACATGGAGAAAATCTTTTTGGGAGTGATTATGGGAACCGTGGATAAGTAGGTAATATGGGCTGTCCATGCTGTGGTGGACTTCATCTTGTATGCCTGGTTTGAAATCCACATGGAAGGTTCTCTGGAGAAAATGGATAGAGCATGGTCAGCAATATACAAAAACAAAAATGTCTTTGTGGAACTTGGAATATGTGAACATTTCAACATACCAAAATTCCACTCCATTATCCACTATGTCTCCGCCATCCGCTCACATGGGACCCTTGATGGCTATAACTCGAAGTCTCCAGAGCGTCTTTACATCAACTTTGCAAAAGCACCCTTCAGAGCAGGTAACAAATGTAACTATACAGCACAGATGGCAACTTGGATGGCTTGTCATGATGCAATTCGATGCTATGAAATGTTCTTGCACTGGGCAAAAGGAGAGGGTATCATCAAAGACAATGATGAAGATGAGGGTGGCTGTTACGGACGGACTATCTGTATCGTGTTAGAGTCTACTCTTGTGTAAGAGTCGCCTTAATGATAAGATAAGGCAAAGCAGATCTAAGCAGAGACCCGGTCCGGTAGCAGACTCTAAGCGTGGAGCGTTAGAGCGCAAGGAAATAGAGGGGTTGCGGGATGTAGAGTGGAGCGGAGACTTAGTGAGCTTGGAAGGGACTGGAGAGCGAACGCTCCAAGGGGTTTATGGTCCTGAACAACTGAGTTACAAGAAGACCAAGTCTGGAGAGACTAGCCACCATTCAGAGCACTATATATACAAGCTGGTACTACGAGTCAACAAGAGTCACGATGACGAGGGCACCGAGTCATCGAGAGCGCAGTATAGTAAGGAGTCAACATGACTAATTATGACTGGGAAATGTATAGTAACGACTCATGCATGACAACTCACCAGTAGTCAGTGAGGAGGAGCGGCATGATCGTGGGAAGGGAAGCCGAAACAGGAAGGTAACCAAAAGGGGACGTGTTAGACTAAAACAACTGCTAACGATCTAGATAGTCCGGTAAGTGCGGATAAGCAGGCTGGTCATACACATGGTGAGGAACGAAGACGAATCGTAACGTAAGCAGATAGAGAGAAGGTCGACAGGCGTGACATCACCCCCTTTTCAGGGTTGAAAGAAGTCAATCAAGATCGACATGTGTCAATAAAAGCCCAGACCTTTCGGGGAACTTCAAGAAAACCGTGCGTAAGAAAGAGGTGGGGAAGAAGGATCATTCCCACCGTAACGTGGGGAAAGACCACTATTAGATAGTGGAGGCATGGGTCATAAATATAGTAAGCCTCCGACAGGAGGCACGAAAGTGGAAGGTCATACGTGGGCCGAGACTCATTGTACTCGAAAGGGAGGCATAGGACAAGGCGGGACTGAGCAAGGGAAACACGAAAGATAAGATCCTACATGATAATTATCATGGAGGGCAAACAGGGAGGGCCTCTAGTAGTCGAAATGAGGCTCATAGTTGTCCCTAGATAAAGGCATTGGCTAGATCCTGGAAGTTGTAGAGACGTGTGAGGCGCTTACAATGAACTCCCCAATAAGTTGGGCACTCCCTGCGAAGATGTCTGGATTGCCGACACTTGTGGCAGTGAGGCATCTTCTCGCGCTTTTTGTCGTTTGCACGATTATTGGAAGTCCCTCCAATACATCGGGACTGTAGGGGAGTTCTGTGTTTATATCCATCTTCAATAATGACCTTCGCATGGGTGCGCAGCCCATTATGTACAGGATTAGGGGTAGGATCTCTGGCCGATATCGGGATCTCTCCATCAAAACCCTTGATGGCATCAGCGAAGACCTTCTGGGCATCAGTGTTATCGTCCATCTCCAAAAGAAGGACATCCATGTGCGCCAGAAGATGTCCCAGGACATTGGCGTACTTGAGCTTCTCCAGAACCTGTAAAGCCTGATCGAGATAGGCCATCTCCTTACGGCGGAGATGGTTAGCAGTGGCCTGAATGGCGTATTGCGTCTTCTTGAGGTACTGGTACTGGCGAATGCTGGTGATAAGATCGACTGGGAAATAATTAGTGATGACCTGGTCGATGGCCTTGCTGCCGACGGTGTTAGGATTGAAGAGGGAGATCTGGTTCGGGGTAAGCGGCGGGCAGAGGTAATCGACTGGAGTTGCCTCCAGACTACGTTCGTGGATGGGATAGTCTTTGCCATAGATGGCATAGACCTTGGGATGCGCTGGATTCAGGGAGTATTTGATGAAAGGGGTGACGACACGTTTCTTCTCGATGGCGGGGTCTGGGATGAGGAAGCGGTAGTAGTTGGTGTCTGTGGGGATGTTCCACAGCCAGTCGTCGTCCGGGAGTTCGCCACAGTAGTCGAGGGCCGGAGGGTGCATGTCGTCACCATGGACAGGGGTAACAGGTGGCGTAGGCCAGACGTCCATGGGACAAGAGTCATCGGAGGTGTCCCAGCTGTTGTGAGAAGATCCCAACCCCGCGGAATCTCTGGGCTTCTGTGGAGAGGGGTGATCAGGGAAGTGGGCGAAGTCCAGCTTCTTTAGCATATGACGCACAAAATCCGGAGTGTGAAAGGGCTGAACGAGGGTGGCGGCATCCTGGGCCGTGGCTCTCTTGAGGGCATTAATGGCACAGATATCTTTGGGGGCCATCTTGGCCATGGCAGGGGCGAGGGTGAGGCTAGCAGGGGTGGTGGTCTTCTCGCCAATGGCCTTGAGGAGAAGGGGGCCGCACTCCTTGTCCAACTTGTCGGTCGCTTGGTTGATCTTGTTGGCGACGTCCTTTATGATGGTGTGGACCTCCTCGGCCTCAGCGCGTTCACTACCCTCCTGAGCTGCCTCCTTGGCGGCTGCAGCGACGTCTGCAAGCGCCTGAAGGCTCGCCCACCTTGCATCCTTAGTGTTTGTGCTAAAGACCTCATCATAGACCTTAACCGCTGCTGGAAAGGTTGGGGAGAAGGAGGGAGAGTGAATGAAAGGGGCGTTCTCCTCTGCATCCGCTTGTAACTCGGCAAGAGTACATGGGGATATCCAACCTGGGTGGACGAGCTTGACTCCCATGATACTTGGGGAGGGGCAAGAAGATGCGGGTCTGGAGCCGGAGTCACCAGGGTACTTGAGCTCATTCGCAGGTGAGGGAGAGCGAGTAGCTGTGGTGGAGACATTATCTGCATGTCGTGGCTGCGAGATCTCGATGGCAAACATCTGCAGGTAGGGGCAAGAGAATGAGGAAAAAGGAATAAAACATCGTCTCCAAAGGTTATACTCGCCGGGAGTCAATGGAGGTGGAGGATGTAGCGAGCCAAGTGCACTATAGTAATGAAATGAAGGGTGAAAACGATCGTGTGGCTCAGCAACACGAGGAAATTGTAGTAACTACCGTAAAAGCGAATGGGATTAATGGTGACAGGATGAACAGGCTCAGGTGGGGGTGCAACTGGAAGGTAAGGGTAAGGAGGGACTGGGAATGGTTGCGGCTCTTCGGGTTTGGACAAGTTCTGAGAGGACATCCGAAGATAGGAACTTTGAAGGATGGTTGGGACACCTTTTATATCTTCTTGGCAAGACAATACTCTGCGAGAAGTTTTGGGGCGTGCAGGTCTTGTTCGTCCACCCAACTGTTCTCTGAACTTGGATATCCAGCCCATTTGACTAGGTATTGCTTCTTTCGACTTCTTCCTTTGTTTCGATGAGTCACTATTGACTCAACCTCGTATTCTTTTTTGTCATCAATCAATTCAGGAGGTGGCTGAGGGAATGTTTTGCCATATGCTTTGGTTTCAAGGAAAGGAATTAGGCAATCCATATGAAAGACGTTGTGGATTTTCCAACTTGATGGTAACTGAAGGCGGTATGTGACTGGCAAAACTTGTTTCAAGACCTCAAAGGGGCCATATCGATGCAGGGCTAGCTTCTTTAAGGGTGCATTTACACGGAGATGTCGTGCATCTAACCATACTTTGTTACCTGGAACAAAGGTACGATGCAGAGTGAATGGTTTGATGTGCCTCTGAAGGGTGGCTTGCGCCTTGGATCGAATATCCTTTAATTCGAGAAGTCAGTCATGCGCTGCAGGTACCAAGTCCTTGGGGATTGTGATTGATGCGGTGGGGTTCATCCCCATAATTAACTTGTGTGGAGTGTAGGTGGTATGCTCATGTTTCCATGAGTTGTGGGCGAATTCGGCTACAGGGAGGAGTATCGACCAGTTGTCTTGTCTAGCATTGATGAATTCCTGAAAGTATTCTTCGATCCATTGGTTCATGCACTCAGTTTGTCCGTCTGTGCATGGATGGAAAGCGGTACTGATGTTCTGTTGTATGCCTGTAGCCTTGCATACTGTTGTAGAGAAGTTGCTAATGAATCGGGGATCTCGATCTGATATAACCTGTTTTGGAATACCGAACCACGGTGATGAGCAGCGTGTGCGGCAGCGTGCGGAATAGCGGACCAACGAGGCCGAGGGTCACCGGACCGGGGATGCCTAGGAGAGTAGAAGTCAGCGACCAAGAGTGTCAGGCGGAACTCCAAAAGCTCCGCCAGTCGGTCGGACCCGAAGCACGGTCAGATAACGTACCAAGCGAGACAGCGCCTCATCGGATCACGAGTCGGAATTACATCTACGGTCAGACGCCGCTTACGAGAAGAACAAGAGCATTGGATAGTAGGGTCGAGTCATAGCAGGGAGAAAGCGGTCAGATGATCGGGACAGGTGACCAGAGGCCAGGGCGGTCTTTTGTATCGAGTCAGGCGTTGGAAGCGAAGGGCGGAAAGGACAAGGCGTCGGAACGTCATTGAGCAAAGGAGGATCAGTCGGAGGATGCACTGGACGGCGAGGAAAGGCCTTGAAATGATGTACAGCGTCGTACGGGACCGTTTTAGTAGCGAGTATATAAAGGAGAGGATAGCATACGATACAGAAGGAAGAATAATCATCATTCCTGGTTCGACGGACGATTCACCTCAGACGACAGGTCCCTCTTCAGTACCTAAGAGCCACCATTCGTCCCCTCCCTCTTCTCTTTCATTCTCTTCTCGTTCTCTCTCTTATCAGCGGTGCGTTCCGGACAGTGATCGAGTCAAGCGTGTGACTCCATCAGTTCCAGGAAGCTCAGGCAGCGTATCTAGCGTATCTTAGGTGGCAGCGGACTAGCGACAGCGACAGCGATAGCGACATAGTGACAGTCTAGGCAGTCTAGACTCCTTCCCAGGTTCCCAGGCGACATATACAGCATTATTATTTGGTTTAGTATTCAGGCTAGGAGGCGTCCCGACTACTGCTAGACTTACTGACCTCCCGAATCCGACTCAAGCCACAAGTCACACCCCCGACAGGCAGGATATCGATCGGACGCGTTTCCGATCCTCCGACTTTTCCGACGATCTTAGGTTATTGGGGGTTGGTCTTCATAGACGGCCTTACTTTCGATCCCTCTCCTCTCCCCATTGCTCTTTCTGTCTTTCTTAGGACTCTCTGGGCAACATAGGAGATCTTTGTGTCTTTTGGTTTTCCCTTCCTCTCGACACACACACACACACACCCTCTCTCGGTTCTCTCCCACTCTGCTTCGATCTCTACCACTATCTCTACTCTCTTTGACTCTCCCCCGACGCGCTAGGCGACTTGTACGCTTATCATTCTGGTGGCCAACGTGGGGAGGTCATCTTTCAAGTCTCAGTAGTCTCCGACTGCGATCATTACGAACCGTGTGCCCGATCGCACACTGTACGACGAACTTATAGCGGCCGGAGTGGATCCA
>QLOU01003195.1:2735-23094 GCA_003313715.1 Russula abietina | reverse complement strand
CCGCCAAATTGACCGAAACGCGCGGGAAGGGCCGTCGTCTCTGAGGTCGAGCTATGGGCGAGTGTTTCGGCGTGATCGGGGTTCCGAACAGGCTTGGCGGCTTGGCGTGTGCCTTTCGTTTGGGTATCTTGTAGCGGCTGTCCCTTCAAACTGATTGAACGACAATACTCCTCCACTTTGGCAGCGACCTGAGCTGCGGGTGCTTGTTTAATGACGGAAGCCAGCCTGCTACCGATGACAACTCCCTCTGCACCAGCACCTACAACTGTGTCGTAGTGTTCGCGCGTCGACACGCCAAAACCAACCGCAAGAGGAACTGTGGCATGCTCTTTTACGCGAGCGATGATATCGGGGAGTGATGAATTCAAGGCTACCTTATCTGAAGACCCTGTTGTACCCATCTGCTTCAAGTGAGAAATATCAACAACTTCGATTCTAAGCAACCTCACCTTGGACACGACATAGATGAAGTTATCCGCGATCGAGGCAAGGAATCGAATACGGTGAGTTGTTGTAGAAGGCGCGATGAGGGGTACATAGGCCATACTACACCATAGAAGTCATGCACGGCGCACTGATAGTGATTGTTCTCTCACCTCGCTGTTGCGCACTTTTCCCGGAAAGATATGGCCTCCTCTGGAGGTAGGTCAACAACAATGAAGCCGTTGGCGCCCGCTTCGAACGCATCCTGAATGGCCTTCTGCTCCCCATATGCGAGCAGAGGGTTATAATAACCTACATGATCGTGGGGGTGAATCAAGGATAAAATGCAGGGCATATGACATTACCCATAAGAATGACTGGAGCCGTTAGACCTCTATTCCTCGCCTCTCTGACCATTCCTAGGCACGTTGCATAGTCTACATTAAATTGCAAAGCGACCTTCGCAACGTGATCAAGACTTTTGTAATTGCGTGCTTCAGGATGCACACACGTTGTTTGATTCTTGAATGGCAGGACCATCAGCCATGGGATCTGAAAATGGTACTCCGAGTTCGATGATGTCTGCCCCTCCCTCCTGCATAGCCAGGAGAATTGGGACGGTATCCTGTGGGGTTGGATATCCTGCGGTCACGAAAGTGACAAAAGCATGACTGCCCTATACGTGTCTCGGTGAGGAAGTATGCCTTTATGAGATGTTATGAGGATGTTGTCACCTCTGCTAGTTTCTTGGCGAATACTTTTTTGATGTCGTCCATCAGAACGAGGGAAGGGTAACGAGGTAATAATATGCTTATTATAAGTTGTCCAACGATCAAATCTTATCACCTCGGCAAAAGTGCCGTCGACTTGCACTCCTTCGTCGTGCATCATGCTCGGGCCAGTGCCACGTTTCCTCTCCCGAGCCAGCAAGCTCAAAAGCAAGCAACCCACCACCGCAAATGGATCTCTGTCTTCCTTCCGATGAATCACGGGTGTTGATAATATACACAGGCGGTACCATCGGCATGCTCGTCGGAGAACATGGCTACGTACCCGAGCCCTACTTCCTGACCGAAACACTGCGCAGCCAGGCCCGCTTCCACGATCCACACCAGGACTCTCTCTTTTCTCATGCCGGTTCAGTCGAGGGCTTCAGACAGTGGTCGTCCTCTGGAAGGACATCCCCTTCAAGTTCGAACGCGGAGTCTATGATCGACCCTACTACTACCATCTCGCATCAACCAACCCTACTCGTACGCTCTTCCCGTCCAATGGACGTTCCGCCTACTCTATCTCCTACGGGCGAGCGCCCGTCTCAGGACGCTACCAGACCCCGTTCTATCAAAGTAGCCGACGACGTATACGAGTCGCGCGTCCCGGCGCTTGTCACTCCGCGGAGCGCAATCGCAGGCGGCGTCGAGAAACGTATCCGCTATGCCATCTTGGAGGTAACATAGGTACCGTTGATGGCAACACTCTGTAAATTCACATCCGTACCTCGCAGTGGCACCCACTTTTGGACAGTAGTGATATCGAAATAGAAGGTCGTGTTCATCCTCCGCCTCGTTCCCAAACGTCTGATCCGATATCTTATTTTTTTTTGCGATACAGACTGGATTCGAATAGCTACCGAGATCGAATTGAATTACTCTTCGTTTGACGCATTTGTCATCCTCCATGGGACGGATACGATGGCATATACTTCCAGTGCTCTCAGCTTCCTGCTAGAGGATCTAGGGAAGACCGTCGTAAGATCTTATACAGCACACACCATCATGCCCGCAGTGCTAAAGAAAGGATTAGATTGTCACGGGGGCGCAGATACCACTTTCTCAACTCCGGAATGATTCCGTTGACAACTTTCTGGGCGCTTTATCCATTGCTGGCCACTACATCATCCCAGGTACTTCTTCGAGGTGATTGGCTCGACGACAAAGGCGCTTGACAATGCAGTGATTTTCTAGAGTGCTGTTTGTTTTTCAATCATACACTCTTCCGGGGCAATAGGGTTTCGAAGATCTCGTCCGCCGACTTTAATGCTTTCACAAGCCCTAATTTCCCCCCTCTCGTGAACGGCGAGTACCACAACCCTGAGCGCCGCGTTTGTCAGAGTAGGACTGATCGTTCTCGTAGTCGGAATCGACATCGTGGTGAACTGGGACGAAGTCATCCGACAAACGAGCCTCCGCAGATTCAGAGCGCATAAGCGTATGTGGTATATTCAAGTTATAACATGTCATCCCCATCCTAAATAGTCGATCCCACCACGAAACTCAGGGCTCAGCCCGCATGTAGGTGAATGAATACTCCAAGATCCCTCCCTGTCCGCACCCGCATAGTTGGAGGCTCACAACCCAATCCTCAGCTACACTACGCCTATTTCCAGGCATTACCGCCGCCACAGTCCAGGCCTTCCTCGTGCCGCCCATTCGAGGGGTGGTCCTTGAAACATTCGGCGCAGGAAACGCGCCTCAACGCAAAGACCTTATGTCTGCTCTCCGCGAAGCGTGTGAACGCGGCGTGGTCATCGTCGCCATTACCCAATGCGCGAAAGGCTCGGTCTCCAACGCCTACGAGACGGGCCGCACGGTTCTTCAAGCGGGTGTAGTTCCAGGTGGCGATATGACGCCCGAGGTAAGTACACCCATATCTTTTGACGCGCGCGGGGAGATAACATTCCTTTCGTTTGGTAGTGCGCGTTGACAAAACTCAGCTATCTCCTCTCCAAGCCGGAACTCTCCGCCGAGGGCGTGCGCAAACTCGTAGGTGCACCGCTGCGTGGCGAACTGACGAGAATACCGCGTGCCACACGCGCACCCGCCATCGATATGAACTTCGAAGCGATCGGCAACACGCTCGGACACATCGTTCGGTTGACTTCCCCTGCGCGTAACCCAACCCCCGCGATTGTCATCTCCGACGCCCAAGAGGAACTACCGGATGCCGGCGCCCCATGGGCATCAACAGCTGCGGAGGTGGCTACAACTCAACGAGCGCTATTCTCGTGGCTTGTGCACCTCGCTGCCGCAGCGAATGATGTCGATGGGCTGTTGCATTGTTTGTCCACTGATGGAGCGCATGAAGAGGAGTACACGATTGTGGGCGGGATCGTCAATTGGATAAATCCAGCGTCGGGAAGGTCACCTCTCCACGTGGCTGCGATTAATGGCAGTGCGCTTTGTGTACATGCGTTGCTCAAAGCGGGATCACTAGTACACCTGAGGGATTCGTTGGACCATACAGCGCTCTACTACGTGAGCGATTTTAATCCTTCGGTATCGTTATGGGGAAGCCTGATCGATAGGTAGGCTGCGAGGCAAGGCCACGATGAAATTGTGAGCACGCTGGTCTCGGCGGGCGCGAACCTTGGTGGGACAGATTTGGAGGGGTTTGCCCCTCTCGCCGCAAAGATGGCACTTGTTCGCGAAGACCACGCCGCACTGAATATATGGAAGAAAGCGGGGATGCCTATACCGGATCGACAGCAGCAGCAGAGCAAAGATAGCATGGAAGTCGTAGGTGTACAAAGAGGAATGGAGAGTCGAGAAATAGAATCCGAAAACGATGAGCAATGAAGATTTAACCCTCCGTCATAGCCGAGTCATTTTGTTCTTCGGAAAGGGAGGTGAAATGGTCGTTCAGTGTCTTTAGGAAGAACTCCATTTGGTCATAACCGAATGTGAAAGTATCCGCGAGGAAGTCCAGCTTCTGTATATATTCCTGTGACTCCTTTTCCAGCTCCAGTGGGGTATATCGCACCATGCGATTAAGATCATCTTTCGTTTTAGGACGAGGAGGCGAATGGCCTGGGACAGAGGGTGGTTGGGGTTGGTACATAGATGTGAGCAGAAATGAGAGACTTGCTGTGGCAGCGAGTTAGAACAGACGACAAGAGGCGATATTCACTCACCTGTGTTCATGTGTGAAAAGATACACTTATACGTGATCTCCTCAAACGGGCCTAAGTGGGCATACGGACTTTCTTGAATTTTGGCACTCAAAACAATGAGGTTCGTCAAGTCCTCGTAAAGCCGAATCGTGACGCCGTGCTTGGGGTCGTTAACTAGGGTATCCTGAGCGGTGCGGCCGGGTCTCGGAGTCTCTCGCTGGCCCTTGGTGGTCTTGTTCTGCAACGTCTGTGAGTGGGCAATCTCCGCCTTCAGGTCTGCTTGCGTCGTCTCCACTGCAAATGCCCAGTGAGTGAGCGGCGTAGATGCCTATTATATTAGTTGCCACGTACATTGTTCGTTCAACGCTGCGATGCGGGAATCCTTATCCTTTATGATCGCATCCTTTTGCTTAAGCGTCTCCTTTGACTTTTCAAGCCGTTCCTCCAAGATGCGTTTCTCTTCATCTGCCGCTTCACGCGTGAGGAAATGAACAGTTGAATCGCGACCTTCTTTTAACATGGGACTTAGCCGGGCGATCTGTGCGGTTAGCTCCTTGACGAGCTCCTCTTGAGCTACAGTTAGGGTGAGTGGAAAGGAACATGGTCGATCGGGAGTCGCGCACCACTGGTAGCAGCATCATATTGCACTTTCATGCTTGCTAGCTCTTCCTCTGGTTCCGTATGCCTCGCCTTTATTAGCTGAAGCATGCTTTCGGATAGTTCCTCGCTCTTGGCTTTGTACTGTACAGCAGTGTTCAGTAGTCTTGCAACAATGGTACTGAGGCACAGCAAGGGGGCGCACCAAATCTCGTTCTTCTCGCATTCGTTCAAGCTCTGGAGAGGTCCCTTCACCTGTCCCTTCAACAATCTCTCCCTCTTCCACAACGAAAGATGAGCCCGCACGTGTTTTCCCTTTCTTTGTGGGTGAAGGAGGCTTGGCCACGGGGGGCTCCTCATCATCTAGCTCATCGATGATCACAAGATCCGCGTCGTTCTTATGTCCGTTGACCTTCGAACCTGCCTTTCCTTTCCCCTTGACCTTTGCGGAAGCCTTTCCATTGGTCACCGGAACCGTAGGTGCTCCTCTGCGCGTGCGCTTGCTCTTTGGCTCAACGACCTCTGCAACATCGTCGTCGTCGTCGTCGTCTTCTACAACCATGGGTGGCTCGCTTGAAGGCTTCCGTTGCCTAGTTGTTTGAGTCCTCACGGTAGAAGGGCCCGCAGTGGGACGCGACGCAGAGGTCTTCCGCTTCTTAGAGGATCGGTATGGGGTTGATGGTTCATAGCCACCTAGAATGGATAATATTAACGAGATTGTGGGCACCGCCAATGGGAATAACACGCACCGAGCTCGTCTGCGTCCGACGACATAATTGAAAGGTCAGGTCACTTGAACAAAGCGTACGCGCGCGTCGCGTGCCCCGCACCGATCAACGATGGCCCGTCCGGACCGCAACTCCCGGGCAATACCCATCAGGTCACTTCAAGATCTGCGCTATACTATCCGGATCGGATCCCAATGAAAACACTTCTCCTTGTCCATTTAGACGCGACGTCACGAGACATGGTTGTTAAGTACGGATTTCTCTTCACAAATAGGTAGTATCCCCGCATATTCGTACCCATTGCGGTTCTAGTAGTACCGACACCAAACCCGTCGACTACCCAGCCCCAGCCTAAGTGTAGGCCTTCCATAGAAACACAAATTGTCGCAGATGCCGAGTATCCAGGTAACTTTTCGGTTTCATTGGGTCTTTCGGCCTCGATGAACCTACATTGGGGGGCTTCGATCAGTATGTTCTGTCTATTCTTTCAGAATATAGTAAGTACTTTCGAGGCCCGAGGACTGAGGTACTGAGCCCCAGCATACCATACACGACCGTGTCAGATGTCCGAATTTCACTGGTATCTTCACAATTTCACCCAAATTTCGTTCTCAAGCCGTCATTCATTGCAATGAAGCAAGAATTTCCTTATCTGATGGCAATGTTTTTTGGTGTTTCGAGAAGGATATGGACGATCTTTGGTCTAGATTTGCCGCTCATTCTCCACAACGGGGGAGGAATTTCCAAAGCTGATACCAAATTGCAAACATGTTGGGGCACTGTTTAAAGACCCCATGCTTTGACACTGACATTGAGCAAATTTTTCTTTTGTGAAAGAATAAGATCGCGCTGGACATGTTCTATTTCGCGCAAAGTACTTCTCCGACCGAGTACTTGGTGAGTCATTTATCGATACGAGTGACAACGAATAGACGCTATCCGATTTTAGCGACCTACGTCCGCGATGTCGATGTCCCCGTGGCTGGAGGAGCTTGATCAGGGAGTGTCCGTACCGCTAATTAAAGACGATCCTGGTCACGACACGAGATCACATTGCTAGGCGGAGCGCGCATCGCTGGTGGAGTGGGTAGCTTGGAATCTCGGGAAGGCAGGGAAGAGGGAAGGGGAAGGGGATGTCGGGGATTGCCGTGAAAGAAGAAGTCGTTCGTTTGTTCGGTTTCGTTCGGTTCTGGATGAGAGGGTTAGAGCGTTTGTACCTCGCACTCATCTTCCCATTCATCCCTCCGTCCATCCCCCCATCTCTTTCTGCCTTTTACTCCTCCCCATCCTTTCTCAAGGTGCGCATTCTACGAAATATGTCATTTCTCTCTCCCCTCTACTCTCCCCTCACCGATCACATCCTATCCCCAGACCCCCATATTCACTTGCCTATCCGCTCCCAAACTCCCTCTCGTATACTTTTCCGTTACCACTGGCCTTCGCTCTCCACACCATATCTGAATCTTGATCGAACCTTGCACTAAAAAAAATCCCCGGCAATGCCAGAGTCTGAATCCAACAGAAAACGCTCTCGTTCACCATCCGACACCGAACAGCCGAAGCAATATAAGCGCGCCAATACAGGCGCGCCGTCGCATCCTGATGAATCAACTGCTCTCACCCCCAGTAACCCCCAACTTGTTCAATCTTCCCTATCAGCAGTGGCCAATGACGTAAACATGACAGATCCTTCTTCAACTGCTCCGACCGATTCCGCAGTTTCTGCCACCTCCGATACCGCAAAGGAGACTACAGAATCGAGCGACCCCATGGCCGCTTCCTCGAACCCAAATGCCCCCACCTTAACCGTCCCTACTTCCGCCTCTGGCGGTGCCACTCCTCCTTCTGCTCACATCCATATGCGATGCCTCATCGTCACCCAAGACGCGTCAATCATCATTGGTAAGGGTGGTGCCCACGTCAACGAAATCCGCGAGAAAAGCGGCGCACGTGTGATGGTCTCTGAAAGCATCCCTGGCAATCCCGAGCGTATCCTGAATGTTAGCGGTCCACTCGATGCAGTCTCAAAAGTCCGTCTTGTTCTCCTTGCCCCTTACTCATTTTTCTCAACCGGCTCCCCTCCGTCTCTTTGAATAGGCATTCGGACTCATTGTCCGACGTATAAATGATGAACCTTTCGATGTTCCATCCGTTCCCGGGAGCCGCGCAGTAACTATCAAGTTTATGATCCCAAATTCTCGCATGGGCTCCGTCATCGGGAAACAGGGTTCTAAGATCAAAGAAATTCAAGACGCTTCGGGTGCTCGTCTTAATGCAAGTGAGGGTATGTTGCCCGGATCTACTGAGGTGTGTGCACAAGATGTTCTCTTCCCATCTTTATCAATTTTCACTTCCACCTTCCTCAGCGAGTTCTCAGTGTCGCGGGTGTCGCGGATGCGATCCATATTGCAACCTATTATATCGGCAACATCCTCATTGAGGCACAGGAGCGGATGCCGTCTGGCTCCCACTCTTCCTACAAGCCGTCGAATAGGCGTTCCGGTGGGGGTTATGTGGGCTCTTCTTATGTGCCAGGCGCAGGCGGCTCCAGTTACTCGAACCCGTACCTCCAAGGCGTAAGCAACCCCGCACAACAGCTGCAAACACAGCAGATCTACATTCCAAATGACCTTGTTGGGTGCATTATTGGGAAAGGTGGGAGCAAAATCAACGAAATCAGGCACATGAGTGCCAGCCAAATTAAGATTATGGAACCGGGTGCGGGCCCTGTCGGATCAGCTCCAGCTCCGGGAGGTAGTGAGGGAGAGCGTTTGGTCGTTATCACGGGACCTCCGGCGAACATACAAATGGCAGTCCAGCTACTTTATCACGTATGTTATCTTTTCTGTTCTCCGGGCGAGTTTATACCTATTGAGTATTCGCAGCGCTTAGAACAGGAAAAACAGAAGCAGGTTCGGGCGGTAGGCGGTTATCCTCCATAAGCGTTTATGCCCCTTGAAACATAATTTTCGTAATATGAACAATCGCCATCCCTGCCTACAGCTGTTCTCCATTCGTCATCTTGTACGATAATGCTATGGTTTATAGCCAACCCCACTTCGTTTCCGTTCGCTTTGAAATCAAGGTCTCCCACATGATTCCGTGCAGTATTCGCCTCACACCATCGTCACTCCCATTCCGCCCCCTTACCCATCACCATAATGATGACGTTCCCCATGTTTTCCGACATGTACTTGGCGTCTTTTTCATTCTCACTCATGTCATTCAGCGCACCGGGCCCTTAAAGGCCTTAATTCCAGTGAAAACGTGCTATAAGAAATTCTGTTGTTCTGGGATTACCTGTGGAAATAATCGGAGGCCGAAAAACCCCAAATTTTGTCGATCCTCCAGAGGTTTTGCTGATCGTTACTGTCCTTATCCGCATCTGATAAATGACCGGGTGCCTAGCTTTCTGGGTGGCGCCGATGTGGTCCGTGTATTTTGCCATCCAAAATCTACGCGCTGTACAGGTTTTCTAGCCAGTATACTCCGTCCTGAGCACATATGTATATGATAACTGCAGGATACCAATATGTGTACAGATAAACATATAAATGACTGACTCGAGAGACAGAAACACATGCTTACAGTAGGCCAACGAATCGAACTTGTGAGTGGGAACCGTGATGTGCCTTGAAATAAATCTTACGCACGGAACCGGGCGAAGCCGAAACACAAGCACGGCCCAATTGGCCCGCATTTTTGGCTGACGTAATGACTGGCTCGTCAATCTTTGGCATTAATCCCACTCGGCTTATTTTCACGAACACGTTGTTCGCGTGTTACGCGTATACATAGGCCCCAGGCGTGGCCAGCTAGTTTTTTCCCTCTCGATATGGCCCCGGTCCTTAAAGTGCACGAGCAGGAAAAACTTAAGGGGAAGCGCAAAGTTGACGACTTCTTGAACGAAGATGGAGAAGGCGATGTGGTGGTGGTGCCCAACGACAAGAGTCCAAAAAAGAAGAGAAACAAGCAGCGCGTGTTGCTGTTGTCTTCCCGTGGAATCACGCATCGTATGCGCCACCTCATGAATGACCTCGAAACGCTCCTTCCGCACGTTAAAAAAGGTATGTGTTGAAATGAAATGCATGTCCTGTCGGATTACTATTCTAACAGTAGAATGTGTGGGATTTAGATTCGAAGCTCGATTCGAAGAATCACCTCAACTTGCTGCCCGAACTGGCAGATTTACACTCGTGTAACAATACGCTGTATTTTGAGGCGCGTAGGCATGAGGACTTGTACCTCTGGGCGGCCAAGACGCCAAATGGGCCGAGCATCAAGCTGCACGTGCAGAACGTGCACACGATGGACGAGCTAAAAATGACTGGGAATTGTCTCAAGGGCAGTCGTGGGATCTTGAGCTTCGATGCGGCATTTGAGGAGACCGAGTGGGGACGGCTGACGAAAGAGCTGTTCACACATGTGAGTGTTGTGCCAGCTGTTCTATGATAATACATACCTTCCGTCTGCTCGTCTCGTCATTGGTCGTGGAGCTTTTCTTCGTTGGATTGATGTTGTTGGGAACACACAGATATTTGGCGTGCCGCCACAGGCTCGGAGAGCTAAACCATTCATCGACCACATCCTCACATTCTCCCTCCTTGACACCAAAATATGGTTTCGAAATTTCCAGGTCAGGCACGACGAGCGCATTTATTACTGGAAATTGAACAATTTTTTTTTCTTTTGGACCCGAATGGACAGATCGTCGAAAAGGATCCTTTGCAACCCCATGGTCCGCCTGAGATGTCGCTCGTCGAGATAGGCCCACGCTTCGTGCTCACACCAATTCGCATATTCGAAGGCGCCTTCGGAGGGACAACCGTATTTGCCAATCCAGGTAAAGGATCACTTCTTAGCGGGCCCGGCTGCCGGGGCCGATATTATTGCCTTGTTATATTTAAAGCATTTCGTTTTTACCACCCACAGAATTTGTATCCCCTTCGCTTGTCAGGTCTGCGAGACGCAGAGATAAAGGCGAAAGGTACAAGGAACGCAAGCTCGCTCAACAAGAGCAAGGCATTCGTCGGACCGAGCGAAAGCGAGAGGAGGATCCACTTGCCGTGGCCAAGGTCTTTGCCTAAAATGCATTAATGTTTGTTGGCCAGTATCCGCTTTTGACGCATGTTCCGCTCCCTTGCCTACCGTAGTCACTGTAACTGACCCACTCGTTTTCACACAGTACGATTTTTTTTCCCCCTACACTTGGTATGATGTGATCGCGCACGCGGCGGTAGCATATTTTCAGCGAGTTGCCACTGAATACCTTAAACATAAAAATCAAAGTTCCGAGGGTTCCCGAGTGAGTTCCGAGAGGTGGCACGTTCTTCGGTGTTCGGACCATTCCAATCAGTGGCGGCGCCTGTTCCACGTAGCTGGCCGAATATATTACGTTCCTACGTTTCCAACACCAAGTCAAGAAAAAAAATGACGAGCTGTTAGCTCACTGACCTTCCGATCTGCGAATGATGCAATGCGCAAAAGAAAAGATTCTGATCATGAAGCAGTGCGAAAAGCGTCATGATGATCGCAGGCTGATCATCATGCATGAATCATGATGTTGAACGATTTCCTCAGGCCTCAGGTCTCACTTTCATACGTCCAGAACCTATCGATTGGTGTTTTGTGCTAATAAAGGAAGGGGGAGGCAGAGAGATCAGAGACAAGGTAGATATTAATGCTTTCGATCCCATCAAGTAAGCCAGTCCGTTCGTGTTGTATCATGACGTGCCCTGATTCAGCCACAGATATTCTTGTCTTGTTCTCCACTTGGCCATTTGTTCTGCTTTCGCTTCGTCCTATTCCGCTCGCTAATTGTCGTACTACCCCCGGGTGCATATAATAATGCTCAATCGAACAACCCTGTCCTTCACAGGTCCCCCCGGGACGCATCTACCATGTCAATCAAGTTGGAAATCCATCCCTCCTCTACCTCGTTAGATTTTCTTGGTCCCCCTGATCCTTCGTAAGTCTCTTCTCACTCACACCGTACACGGTGCCGCCATCATCTCAACGCACACGAGTGTAGATCTGCCTATTCCCTTTCTGGGCACATATCCCTTTCCTTGACCGGTTCTCACTCTCTCTTCGAACGACGACGCGCCGTCCGCATTCTTCTGCGCTCACTCGTCATCGTATTTGAAGGACAAGCTGAACTCGTCACCCAAGAAGCAAGCTACTCTGCCGTCCGTCTCTGCACCATATCCAAGGAACTAGTCTCGAAAACGACCATAGAACTCAGCAATGAAGGCCACGAGGAAGACGGAGAAGGGCCCTCCATTTGGCACATCATGTTCGATCTTCCTATCCCCGGATGGCTTCCCGCGAGCGATCTCTATGGCGACTGTCGGCAGGGATTTTCAGGCACACAGTACAATCTCTACGCCAGCGCGCGTTTTTCGAACGTAGACTCGCACGGCCCGTCTTGGGTTTCTGCCCTTTGTCCTCCATTTTTCCCTAGGAACAATGTCCTGCACGCGGACCGCCGTAGAATAATGCTCAACCGCTTTGCGCTCCCGGCGCATAGACCGGCTTATTATGCCGTCTCTCTCACTGCCGGAGGATTGAGTCCGGAAGACAATCCGCACCCGGTCCCCGCGGACATCATCTCCAAAGTCGAGCTATTGGCCTCTGTCCCGGATCGCGTTAGTCTGGACCAGGAAAGGTTTCCTTTTACTTTGAGTATACGCACAGCTTCTTTGCCGGAGAGCCAAGCTGCCAAGCTCCATGTCACACAATTCTCTCTGGAATTGCAGCAAACCGATCAATATTCGTGAGTCTTCCTCGATGCGACGTGACGTTCGGAGATAAATTGTTCTGAAAACCGGTTGTTGTTGTGTCATAGTTCGACCGCGGGTACATATACGGCACGCCATCCTGTCCCCTCCCAGAAGAACCAGCCACCAGTCAAGTCCCTTCGTGAAGCGCATCCCATCCATACACTCTACGATATCGGCTTGCTGGGCTCCCCGGCCCCTTTCACTCTCGATGACACCCACTCGCTCCTCCCAGGGTACGATAGGGTCGTTATCCCTCTCGACACGGCCGATTATGGTTCCAAGGTCGCCCAAGGCATGCATCCAACACGATGGCTCACGATGGAAACCAAGGTACCCTTCACACGGTCGTTATTACGGCCCAAGGAGGGTGCCTTGGATTGGACAGGGTCGCCGCGTCTCCGAGAAACGTCGCAGGGCCCATTCTTCAGCGTCTCGCACTCGCTACGCGTCATTGTCACACTCACGTACGACGACGACGGCGATGGCGACAACAACAACGACAGCGAGAAGCTCCCCCCTACCTCGTTTCTCGCTTTTGTCCTCCCCATCAATTTCGTACGTCTCCGTCCCGCGCCACGCGCCTCTTCTCCTCGTCCGCAGTCTCAAGTATCCTCGTCCGATACTCTTGTTGCCCTCCCCACGACGATCCCGCCCCCACAACAGGCTTACTCCGTGCCTGAACTGCCTGCATACTCGCAATTATTCTACCCTAATGGAGATATTAGGGACGATGATTCGATTCCCTTGCCACGTTATACGCCTTCCCCCGGCCCCGACCCGCTTCAGACGTAGGGCAGGCATTCCCAACTCCCAACAGATCACGGCTCCTCTGTAATCGTAATCGGCGTTACCAGCCAACCCCTTCAATCCTTACTCCCTCCTGCCATACTCTTTTGACCTCTTTCATTCGTTCGCGGCTTTGCAAATATATATAATCTTTCACTTTCATTTTCAATCTCTTTCTCATTTTGTAGCATACCATCTCACTGTATCCTTTGGAATATCGTCTCCGGGCATGTCATCATCCTATCCTTTTCGTTCCTACATTTCTTCGGATTGCAGTGCAATCGATTAATTCTGGAATGTTGAACACACAAGTACACACGAGTACTGTTCTGTCCAAACCGATGACGTTGTCATATACATTGCGTCAACACATTCAGGAAATACTTCTCTAGTATAGTCAGCGATCTGACTTCGCCAGTAGGATCTTATCAAGAACCTTCCACTCCTCAACCGGTCCCTCACACTTCACAATCCAAATCTGCGTAGCCGTAAATCCCTCCAGCACACCATCACTCCCACCGTCCCCACTGGCACCACCACCATCCTCTCCAGCCTGAACAGTAGCAGTAGCAGTAGCAGTACACCGCAATGCAACGCTCAACCCATCAGCCGAATGCCTAACCACGCCCTCGCGCTCCATCTCCTGCAAAAGCCTAACGCGCGTATGCGCCTCCTCATCCGCGATATAAAACAACGATAAATGCGGGAAAGCAGGCGATGCTTTTGCTTTTGCCGTTGCCTTTGCCTTTGCCCTTTCCGAGTTCGGACCACCACCACCACCGACTCCGACTACTACTTGTACTTGTACTTGTAGCAGTGCTGAGCGTAATTGGGCCAGTTCGGTCGGTGGGGAGGATAGGAGCGCTATGTAGATTGAGGTAAAGTAGTCGGAGCCTGTTAGGACGCGTGCGAAGCGTATGTGTAGAGCGCGTTGGCCTAGGGGGATGGCTTCGCGTAGCGCTAGGACTAGGAGCGTCGTTGGGTCTATGTCTATGTCTATGTCTATGTTATTGTCGTCATGCCGGTGGTCATGTCTTGATTCTCTTTCGTCTGGTATGCTGCTAGGTCCTGTGGTAGGTGGTGCTGGTGGTGGGCGGATGATGGCGAGCGTGACGTGTGGGTGAAAGTACGGAAATGAGTGTTGTGCGCTTGGTTCGGGATGGCGGGACATCAACTGCTTCAGGAGTGCTGATTCGGGTTCGGAGGGTATCAGCCAGACTGCGATACCTACTGCCAGCAGCAGCATCGATCGTTTAATTAATCGTAGTGGTTTTTCATTGTGAAAAGACATACATACATACCCATCATTATCACACGTTTCACTAATGTCAAGTTGTTGGATTGGGGATTGGGATCCGGGGTGGGTGAGATGATATATCGATGTTACAACAGATAAGGTTGACCCGCATCGTCATTGACATTTCATATCTGATCATCACACTGAACTGAACTAAATTGATGATGGCAGAACGGTGGCGATTTGAGAGTGGGGATGATACAACAGGTCGATAGGTACGATTAGTATACAGTGAAAGTTTTAAAAACAGCCCAAATGTTAGTTTTCACAACACTAGATGCAAGGTTATGGACGCAAGAAACAGGCGGTCACTCACGCGTTTACGCCGTGACTGTCTCCGAAGACGCCATCGTCGGATTGGGCTGGAGACTGACCCAACTTTCGCCCACACCAGCCCCGTCGTTACTCTCAACGTCAGCCTCCGAACCATTTTCAGACGCCTCGTGTTCATGTTCTGAAGATGGTGCTGAATCGACCGTTTCTTTAGCCACGGCCACGGTTGCGGGTGCAGGTACAGGTGCAGGTGCTGTGGGCGGTGTAGGTAAAGGACGTGGCGGTAAAGGACGTGATGCCGGAGCTGGAGCTGGAGTTGGGGGCACCGGCGGCGTAGCAGATGAAGATATAGTTGATGATGCAGAAGCAGAAGCAGATGCGCGATTCCGAGTCAAAGCCTTGTGTGCGGAAAGGAGATAATACGGGATGCTAATGATGATGTCGAGTACGGCACCAGGTAGGTGCGACACAATTGAGCTCACCACGACTGCGGAAGGAAGGGGCAAAAACAACATATCAGCAAATATAGGATCACCAGGTTCGAATACAATGACATTACCTCCAGACCCAACAGCGTAACGACCGCCGCGGAGCCAACCGAAAATCGATCCAACATGAAGCCGGAGACCACAGAGCGATACAGAACACACCCGACCATAACTGACAATTTGTACGAGATCGCCGACGAAGAGGTCCACTTTCTGGGCCTTACGCTCGCATTTGCGACTTGATCCCTCCATTGTAAGTTCCCATGCCGGTTCATAGGCCAGCTTCTCCGACGGGGTCCACGACTTTGTATACTCCTTAGCGTCGTAATCCAGCATGCGTCGCCCAGCGAACGGCGGGATATCCAGCGCACCAACTTCAAGGCTGACAACCTCGATGTCGTTCATGCCTTCGGCGCCACCCGTCGAAGCAGCAACTCGCACTTCACGGCGGAGAACGTCCACTGCACGACGAGTCGCGGTCGCACTCATCGAGCTCGGTCCCAGGAAAGGCAGCCCAATGCGCGCATCGATCGCCGGAACACATACAACGATGCTCTTCTTTCCCTTGCCGTTTTTGATGGCGTCACGCGTGCGTGAGGGAGAGTTGCGCATGAGTGGTAGGAGAGCCTGGATGATCTGGAGGGGAGTGATGTGCGTAGCGTTGAGATACTTGAGATATTCGCCCTGGAGCTGGACGTGTTCCAGAGGAGCGAGAGCGGAGAATTGGGAGAGACTGAGGAGGGAGACAACGGAGTGAACGAAGGGATGCGTTGTGGGGGAGGCATGCGGGTCGCCATGGATGTTGATGGGGAACCTGTGGGATAGCGTAGAAGCCAAGGAGCGAAGGAAGATTGGGATCGTGGCAGGCTATCATGCATCACGATGTGAGACGAGTGTGCGAGCTTCCGGGCAAAACACAGGCGTACCTCGAATGGATCAAGGACGAGTGCCTTGACATACCCCTTCCCGGCGCGTTCGAGTTCGTCCACTGCTTCGGGGTATGTGACACTGGCGATGATAATGAACCCTCTCTTCTCAAGTGCGAGGATTAGGGGAAGAGCCACTGGATTGTCACCCCCGAGCACGACTGATGACAGATCATGAGATGAATATCGATAAAACCTTCAAAATCAAAAGCCGACCATACCGACGACCTGTCTGCGTTCGTGGTTTGTCGTGTGAGGCCTTTTATGCAGCCTAGCCTGCGTCCTGGCACGATAGGCGTTGTACCCCACTAGCAGTCCCATGCCCACGACGCCGGACGCCTTCCACGGATTCTCAGCAGCCCACTCCGTCACATTTTCGAAAATAGAGCTCGAGGCAGGCGGAGGTGGTGGTGGTGGTGGAGGCGGAGGGACCTCGATAAGAACTGGCAAACGTATCTCTGGAATGGCAGGGCCGAATCGCGAGACATCCGCCCACAGCCTGTTCAACGCCTCTTGTATGTTGGGCATTTCTGCCCTGGCCGAGGAGAAAGAGACGTAGATGTAATCCTCGATGGACTCGAGGTAGTCTTGGACGCCTTCCGAGAGAGGGAGAGGCATGGAGATGGGGACTGTGAACGTGCGGCTGAGAGATATGGCGGCGCGTCGCTGTATTTACTATTTACTACTACCGAGTCGGCACCAAACTTAAAACTAATTGAAACACTTGTCAAAGTCGCCCTCCCCGTCATGCCTCGCATATCCCTGGCTCGCCAAAAACGCATGCAACTCACACAGCCCCGCAATTCCACCACAGAACTCCAACGGTTGTACAGCGTCGTTAACCAGGATGCGAACGAAGGCACCTTTCGGTAGAGGGAGATGTGCTTCCCCACATTGCAGCTTCTCAACCACCATCCTTGCGCTAAAAGGGACCAGATTCGATGTGACCCAAGTTCGTAGTGGAGATGGATTGGTCGGGTCTAGTTTCTGCCCTGGTAGACGATACTGTCTGAACAGACCCAACGCAGAGTAAATGGACACCATTTCGTTGTCGTGAGAAAAGTCGGCATAAAAGTTGCGGTCGAGAGGGAATGTCCCCGGCGAGGCGTCCAACGTGCGGTTGGTTTGCGTGTGATCTTGAACAGGCTGCTTGGTCAGCCTTGCGAGCAGCTCGTTTACATATCCAACTCCTTGCACACGGCCAAGATTCGCTCCGTAACTAAAAGGTTGGGCGGAGTTGATGACCAAAACTGAGAAAGAAAGAAAAGGAAAATAGGCTCACCCGTTGGCGTAGAACTTGGCGAGATCTGCATGATAGGAATACTCTGTAAACTCTTCCGCGCTAAACAGGCCGCAAAATGGACTCGGTGCCATCAGGACTTGCGAGTGGAAGGCGCAGAGTGACATTAGGCTATGTGTATCTTTCTTGTTCAAACGGGCACCAGGCGCGGCTGCATTGAGCCGCTTCTTGATAGGCCCGGCATATACCTTGAGCCATTCTTTTCCTTCAACATCCTTGTCTTTCTTTGCGTTGGGACACATGGCATCTTCCAAGGTGTTATTGCCCTTGCAGGAGATTAGAGCGTAAACGGGACAAAAAGAGAGAAATTGCGCCAACCGTCTCCGAGAGGACGAGGTCCAGTTTTGCCTTGATTGTGTTGTGATTGGCTTTACGGAAGCCTGGAGGAGATCTCTTATGAAGATGCGATGCGGAAAAAAGGGATAACGATAAACGTGACAGACCTGCGGTCCAGTTATGGGCAGTATCTACTACACGGCGCGATCCAGCAGCCCTAACAAATGGCAGGTTCTCCTTCCTCAAGATATGTGAATACCTATGAAAGGCGACGGCTCCGGCCTCGAATGACCTGAAAACAAGTACAAATCGGAATCTTTTCGGAAGAAGTGAACACAGTCTAAGCTTACTGCTTGGCGCCGAATGGGAGCAGGTCATCCGTTCCGAGGTCCCATTTGAAGTCCTTGAGGAAGTCCAAGTAGTCTTCCTTGAAGTGCTTGGCATGTTGCAGTTTGTCTACAGCCTTTTTCATCTCTTTCCCACTATCCCTGGTCGGATAACGTGCTCCATGTCGTTGTAACTATCCCTCGTCAACGACCGGTTCGAATCCTCCTGAGAGCCAAGGATGACACTACACACCAGGTTCACCTAATTACATAGTGGATCAATTATGGGTCTGGAGAAGGTGGTCGGTGGAAACTCACTTGGGATACGACGCACCCGGGAGGTGGAGGAGCATATCTCGCAACTGGAATGTAAGGCGAGTACTGCGCCCAAGACCGCAGCAAGCTCTCAGGAAATCCGATATCGATATCCGGCCCAGCTACAAATCTCGTGCTTATGCGCGGTGAAATCCATGGCCACGTCCACGTCCACACCAAAAAAGTCGAGAATGTCAAGACCAGGGCAGCGATGCGCCAAAAGAACAAGCTTCGTCTTTCTCGTTGCCCTGTCGACGGGAAATCGAATGCTTTGGATGCGACTGCCTTTACCATCCTAAGTAGGAGTCAGGCCGTGGAACGTCGTATCAGTACGTTATTCGGTACGTTTCCGTACGTCAGAGGCTGTTCCATCTATATATTCATCTAAGTTTGGTTTGTAATAAGGCGCTATAGCCAAGTGGTTACGGCGACAGATTAGAAATCTGTTTCCCTTTGGGAGCGCAGGTTCGAGTCCTGCTGGCGTCGATATTAATTTTTAATTTTCTGGAGGTCAGTCTCTTACTAGTCTCTTACTCTTACCTTACTACAACCAACCAAGGCGATGAACAATTCGTGTGTGGAATGACGGTGGCATTCTCGCCAGACGGCCAGCACGTCGTGGTCTGAACCTGAGACAACGTGCCGACCATGTTGTCTCAGGTTCAGACGACAGACAATTCGATGTCGAACGTCACAATGGGGAAACAGAAACTACAAAATATGTTGGCCTTATTACTGATCACTTCATGGTTGATGACGAGGGATGGATTTCAGGATTTGTGGTGGTAGGTGAACTACTCCCATCAGTACACAGGAAATATTTACACTCTTCAGGTACTATTTGGATTTCAGGAAAACGAGGAACCATTCATAATCTTTCTAATTTTGTGCATGGACGCAGTTGGGCTACTTATGTTGATACGCAGACTGTAGTACGACAATAATCTACAGTTATTATCGTGGATCGTCACAAAGTATTCATGGAACTATACCACGCTGGTTTAGAATATCAATAAACTGTATTCAAGACGTACACTTAGGACTTTAAGGACATAATTATGGACTCGGATCGTTTTCCTGGAGGATGGAGGACGAGTCCATATGTCCTAGGAGAAAAAGTAATCTGTGAAGCGGGGCATACCTGTTGGACTAGAGCAATAATGAGCCCGCCACGCGTCACATAGCACGTCGATGAAGCGTTCCAGGAGCATTCAGGCCACGACGAAGCTCCTTGAAGTGACTGATGCCACGGGAGGTGCGAGTGTGCGAGGATTGCTTATGCTTTCACCGGCCCGGGTACCCCCGACCTGAGTTTGTGACTTTCTCCATGGACGTTGCTCAGCTGTTCATCGGTTCACCTTTGATACTGTAGTCGTTACAGTGCACTAATGATAGAGAGTAGGGGAGAGTGTCCCACACAATGGAAACAACAAAACTTGGTACTATTGCCTGCCAACCGCCTTCAGCGTTACTATTGTGAAATCACGTTGTACTGTACCGTCAACTCTTTGAACTCAAACATCCTTTAAAATTCTATGGGATGGCATCTTTTGAGAGATTCGTCAACTCATCCACGCTCAATGTCATTGTCCCGAATGTAGTCCTCGAGTTCCCACCGCAGGACAGCACATGGATAAGCAAGTTAAGATCAGACAAAGTTGAGCGCGAACGAGCATTCTTCGGTACGTCTTATGGGGTGTTATTCTTTCATTCAGTTACTTATACATCAGCTCCCATTTCTAGATGAATTTTTAGATTTCTTTTTCACTCTTTGCCTGGAACACCCGGATGAGGCATCGTTTGATCCTGCATACCCGCCCTCTGCACTTCTCGCACTCCTCGCTCATACCCAAGTTTCCTACGATGCAGTCTTTATATCTTCTGCCTCGGCATCCTCCCCGTCAACGCCCCGACAGAGCGCGCCGCCGCGCACAGCGTCACTCAAACCAAGCA